>CM052085.1:1287102-1319476 GCA_028453745.1 Agapostemon virescens
CATCCTTGGGTTCTCGTAGTTTATAAAAATTTTACAAATTCCAAACGACGAGACACGTCGTTTCAAACGAGAGAATAAAGAAGCCCTATCCGTTGCCAGAATTGCTGGCCCTATAAATACTAATTTCCTCCGCGTTACACGCGACCGTAGCAAATCGAACCGGTCGAAACGAGAAAATGGGTTGGGATTATGGCCCCGGGCGGGAAGGACGCGCGAAGGACGATTAAAAGGTGCTCGTTCGAGATCGCTCGAGATCGTTCGAGACTGTTCGGCCGCTCCCAAGCTATCTAAAGCATCGATCGAGGCCTTTCCGACCGAGCCACCGCGTGAAATCGCGACTTACGTGATCCCAACTAGTTTCGTTCCCCTCTTCGCAGCTCCGACCGAAAGGTCAAAGAGTAACTTTCGAGCCTAACCGTTTTAGAGTCTGTCCACGGTTGTCGATCAGCCACTGGAAATAAAAATTTGCCAAATTAAGTGCAACGAACGGTGGTTAAAAAATATTGCTAATAATTTCGCATTAATTCAGAAATAGAAATACATTTGTCAACCCCTCGCCCCACAGTATGATATAAATTTCATACTTCATAGTTTGTTAATGTACTTCCACCGGAGAATACATCGGCATACAGCAATTTATAAGCTCCGAAGGAATCCTAATCGCTGCGAGCGTAAATTGCGCGTGCAAGCGCAAGGCAAGGGGTTGAAACCCATGCGTTCACAATTTCAACGATCGCGAATTAAAAATACCAGAAGTTCTACGTGCCCCGAAAACCCAATGACAAATTATGGCAACGTTTACCCGGTTTAAAATCGTTCTTACCCAGTTTCGTCGCGAAAGCTCGAAACTTTGCACGCAAAATTGGGACGGGAGGGGTTGCAAGTCAGAGTCGCGTCCGAAAACAACGGTCGAACGCCGTGGAATGTTTCGTGTTTTCGATTCGGCCGTTCAGAAACATCGACTGCGGAATCGCTCGGTAATTGCTCGTACAAGCCGCGCACGTTTCGCGAATCGACAGCGACGGAAAAAACGCCTCCGGTTGCACACGCGCGGGACACGCGCGCGTGTATGGAAACGGTCTGGGAATTCGCTGGCAGAAACAGAAACGGTCGCGGCAACGCGCAACGCAACGGCAGCGAAGGCTCGTGCATCAAAACCAGCGGGCCAGTGTGTGCGTTTCCGGGTTGTTGCACGGTCTCTAAATGGAACGCTCTTTGCAACCTCGGAAACGCGTCCGCCGGTTAATTCGCAGCCTCTGCGAACGGCCGCGCGAATTTCGCGATGCACGCCGGCCTCGATATCACGCGAAACGCGGACCAAACGATCCTCCTCGAGCTGTAAGCTCTAGCAAAGTTTCCTCGCCGCGCCAAAGCCCGTGGAATAATATGGAAACTCTACTCAGTGACAGGAAATGTCAAGAACGGGGTCGCGGACGAGGAAATGGCTCCGCGATCCCATTAACCCTTGGACGACGGACGCGTTTTTCGAGCAGCAGACTCCTCGGACCAAGCCGAGCAACATTTTCCTTTGCGAATTTGCGATTCGACTGTTCGCTCTCGAGTTATCGGCGAAATAACGGGCTGTATCGTCGGTTCGAGGCGCTTACGATCTCCTGGAGCAGCCACCATTACTTCCGAGGCTTACGTCACGTCGGCAGGCTCCGCCCCTGCCGCGCTTTCATTGGCTCGCGTTTTTCGTTGATAACTCGGAAACCAGGCATCGTATCGCGAACTGGTAAAAGAAAAATTTGCTTAGAATCTCCTTAAGAATCGACCGTATTGAAATTTCGCACTTGAAATGCAAGCATAGCGAAGTAATAAACCAAAGTACTCGCAAAACAGTGTTCACATTATTGCGATTGTGTTTTGACAGGGCTCAGCAATATTAGCGATCTTTAGTCCGATCGCAAGTCTACCCGCAGTTATAAGATGGTGCGAGAAAAGAAGAAGCGACGATCAGAAAGGCCAGAGACGAACTTTGATTAGAAACTTGCGGACTTTAAATGAATAAACTACATTCTTGAATAATTATCACGTACCAACGATCGCCTAACAGCGTTTCAACCCGTCGACCAGCGAAGAATCATCACCGAAACGTCTCTGAACCTCGCAGGAACCTCGATTGCTGCGAACGGAACCGAGTTCGAGCTTACTATGAACGAAGATTGATGGGATTCTACGGCTGACATCGAATCGTGCGACTCTGTTGAAGGAAGCACGGTACTCGATTAATAAATGAAGACATCCGATACGCTCCGTACGTGCTCGCGTTACCCGCGAACGCAACAGCCGAACAATTACGCAGACGAAGTTTCCGACGCATCGATGCACCACCCGCATCCGATTCCACGTTATCCAAAGGAAAATCCAAGTTTCGCTTGCACAGGGCCTCGCGTGAACCTCTTCTCGGTGCATAACGAAATGTTCGTGGTTCCCGGAAGATCGATAACGCGCGACGAACTCGACTTTCCGCTTCCGGAAATAGCGTACCGGGTGGCTTCTACCCGCTCCGCGACGCAGACCCGGGGTTTTAGCGATCCTAGGCTCGGTACGCCGCCACACGGTTTTAATATGCCGGGATATAGCGTTTCACGGTAAATTGGACGACCTAGTTTGCGGAAGAAAGGCGAGCCGAAACAGGGAATCGGGTTCGAAACGGTTTCGAATGTTTACGATGATCCGGGGACCGAAGACGAGCGACGAGGCGAACCGAGAGAGCCGGGGTCTTTGGACGATTTCCAAGGCCGATGCGCTCGGTCGCAAGAGCCCCGGATTTCGACAGCGGATCCTGCGGATGACGTTGCCAACGTACAAAAACGTTTGCCACTTCCCTTTGCCGAATTGTTTTAGCTTTACGCGAACCGGTTGCCGCGTCGCGTTTTGTCAAAATATTTGTTCGGCGCGCTGCGAATGTCGCGTCGGTCTTGACTCTGTCGAATTAAATTTATTTCGACGCTTCGAGCCTCGACTTGCAAAACAATTTGTAAACTCGCGATTCGCGCGACCTGCATGAAAAGAAAGGCTAAATTTTAACAGCCTTCCGTACGAGTTTAACGGCTAGAGTTATAGTTGCGAACGAGCGAATGCGTTATGAACGTTGGAAGCTGTTCCAGTAATGCTAACCAACTTGCTATCAATGCGAGTGCAGAAAATGTCGTTCGGGATAACGCAATAAATCAGAGTAAACGACGATGACTTAGTCGAGCAGCGCTGTCGCAGGTTGTACATTTTTCTTTGCCTGTTTCGGCGGTTTAAATACAGTGAAAATGTATAAATGCTTTGGCTTAAATTTACGGAAAAATGTGTGGATTCGTTTGTATACCTAAATGTCGTTAAAAAGGCGAAGACTGGTAAAGGAACGAACGACGCCGGCGAACTCGTCGCGTTCAACGAGCGACCGTCGTTTATTTCAACCGCGTTAAACACCGCGAGCGATTACGGTGAACTTTTAATTAATTACTCGACCCACAGCGGATATGAGAGAAAGAAGGAGAGAGAGAGATCATATTCGAAGATCCGTGGAAAGGTTTAGAAGTTTTACGACATCCCCGAGCGAAACGCGAAACACGCTTTAAAGCTCGGAGGAGGAAAAAGTCTTTGGCCGAGCTCCAACGCCGAGGTTCCCGAGCCTCGAGTTCCAACGGGGATCGTTAATTACATTTTTCAATTCTCGCCTTTTCGTCGAATGGAACCGGAGGAACGACCGCGCGCGCAATGGAGGACGCCAGCATGTGCGCGCGGGAGGTTCGATCGAAAAGCGGGTCGAGCTATTTCCGTCGTTCGATGCTCCAAACGATCTCGATTCTAATATTTTAAATTTTCTATCAACGGCATTCGATTCTCGAATCAATTAAAATATCAGGCATCCAATTCTCGGATACCCCAAAATTGCAGGCATGCAATTCTCGAACACCCCAAAATTGCAAGCATCCAAATCTCAAAGCTCTAAGAATTACAAGCATCCAATTCTCCACTCCCCCAAAATTGCAAGCACCCAATTCTCAACTCCCCCAAAATTGCAAGCATCCAATTCTCCACTCCCCCAAAATTGCAAGCATCCAATTCTCAACTCCCCCAAAATTGCAAGCACCCAATTCTCCACTCCCCCAAAATTGCAAGCACCCAATTCTCAACTCCCCCAAATTGCAAGCATCCAATTCTCCACTCCCCCAAAATTGCAAGCATCCAATTCTCAACTCCCCCAAAATTGCAAGCATCCAATTCTGGAATCCCCCAAAATTGCAAGCATCCAATTCTCAACTCCCCTAAAACTCCAAGCGTCCAATTCTCAGTTCCCCCAAAATTCTAAGCATCCAATTCTCAGTTCCCCCAAAATTCTAAGCATCCAATTCTCAACTCCCCCAAAATTGCAAGCATCCAATTCTGTAATCCCCTAAAACTGCAAGCGTCCAATTCTCAATTCCCCCAAAATTCTAAGCATCCAAATCTCATATCCCCCAAAATTGCAAGCATCCAATTCTCAATTCCCCCAAAATTGCAAGCATCCAATTCTCCACTCCCCCAAAATTGCAAGCATCCAATTCTCCACTCCCCCAAAATTGCAAGCATCCAATTTTCAAATGCTCTGAAATTGTACGCGCTCAATTCTCAAACGTCCTCAATTTTCACGCATTCGATTCTCAAGTCCCTCAAACTTCTAATATTTGGTATTCGTCATATGTCTCCGCGAGGCATTGTTCGATCGATTTATTTCTGTTTTATGGAAATGCGAGTGGAAGCTCGAAAACTGTGATAGCCGAGGAGAAAAATACGAATGACCTGAGCGTACGAGCCAGCGTCGGAGCGATGTCCCCTGGATTAAGTCTACCCGCAATGGCTTCCCGTGGGAAGAATCGAGGGTCGAGAAAATTCTGGCACTCTACTCGAAAATTCCGTTTTTCACCGGTCGCCGATATGCACGCCGGGACGGCGACGCCGTTCGCCTAACGTTATTGCTTTCCGAAGGCCGCGGCGAGCGGGTTGGGGCGGGTAAAACCGGTAGAAAACCGGGGTTGCGAAGACAAAGGACCGGGGCAAATAGCTCTTTCGTCTCGAGCAGGTGAAAGGTCAATTCTCGCTTGTCAATATTGAACTACACGCTCCGCTATCACACGACTTTTTCCCTCGAGAGACAAAGGGTTATTCTTAGGCCCTGCCCCCTTCCATCGTGAAAAGCACACCACTCCTGCATCACATTTGCTCGTGCCAGTTTCTGCCCACTTTCCTTCTGCGCTTCTAAATTTGCCAGATGTCGAGACTTTTAACCCTTTGTATTCCAAGAGATTCGAATTCCAAAATCAAGACATTCCTCTGAATTCGAAATACTTTCGTTTCTGTAATCTTTTCTATATTTTATATTT
The DNA here is from genome assembly GCA_028453745.1 of Agapostemon virescens. Taxonomy (NCBI): domain Eukaryota; kingdom Metazoa; phylum Arthropoda; class Insecta; order Hymenoptera; family Halictidae; genus Agapostemon; species Agapostemon virescens. The sequence goes on from CM052085.1 coordinate 1,292,463, forward strand.
ATAAAAACTGTTTTCAATAATGTCCGCGCAATTTTAAGTGACGCCTCTCAATTCGCACGCATTCTAATTCTCAAATCCCCTAAAACTATAGGCATCCGATTCTCAAATCCCCTAGAACGTAAAGTTGTTACAAAATATGTAGACCGACGATCGATCCTCGTTCTCCGAAGCTTGTCAAATCCGTTCAGAGAAAAATCTGGCAAAGAACGTCCGTCGGAGAAGCAAGGATGAAACCAGCCATTGATTACGGCCTGAAAAAAAAAATTGTCAAAAGCGAAGATTGGAATTCGCTGTTGATGTTTGCGATTGGCTCGGTGCCGACCGCGGGGAAAAGGAAAATTAGAAAATCGGGAAACGCCGGAGGGTGCGAGCATTATTCCGTACAAGCATATTATTCTCTCAACGCTCTCTAGTCTCTCCGACCGCTTTGACTCTTCGCTTTTCTTTCTTTTTCGCTCGTCGTCCCCTTTCCCAAATTTTAACTTTAGCTAAACTTACCAACGATGGTCAAACGGCAATCGATAATACCGATGAAATCGGTAGATTTCGAGAAGCGAAGACGCTTTCACGGAAAATTACAATTTTTCTACCGTTTCGCTGGTTCAAAAAATGATCTTACAGTGGTGAAGATACCACTTGGTCAATTGCGGTAGAGTTTAGTCCAACAGTTCCGGAAATAATACGGCTATATACATATATAAACGACATAGATTAATTCCAGATTGATTCCAGAGAGAATCCTTCGGTGGTGGGGATACTGTTTGGGCAGTTACGATAGAGTTTAGTCCAACAGTTCCGGAAATAATACGGCCATATACATATATAAACGACATAGATTAATTCCAGATTGATTCCAGAGAGAATCCTTCGGTGGTGGGGATACTGTTTGGGCAGTTACGGTAGAGTTTTTGCGACAGTAACGGAGAGAATATTGTAGGGAGTATTTGAGTCGCAATCGACCGCGTGCAACCTGGTTACACGGTGGACCAATTCTGTTTCAGATCGAGAGCAACATGTCGGTCGAGATAAGAGCGGGTCGACCAACAATGCCAACTATACCGCAGTCGAAGAGACCGACGATTTTAGTGTATCCAACAGGTGAGCGAACGAACGTATTGCGGTCGTGTTATGCCGAATGAATTGTTGCGGGATAGCTTCGTTTCTCACCAGGTTTATATTAATTTTATGCGACAATAGCGGATTGCTAGGAATTCGGTGATTTAACCTCTTTTCTTTATAAACTCGAGAAGAACAATATAGAATACAAAATGATTGCAAAATTCGGGGTCCGCCATCTTGGCGATAGTCCTGGCGTAACGCAGGCGTAGAAGAAGAGGCAAAGAGGGGAAACTACCTTTATCGAATTACGATATCAACGTTTCTCTTAAGATTTTGGTTTAAGATACATAATAATAGATAAATTACCGCAGGCACTGCCCTTTTCAAGAAGATTGAAGATGAACGCGCAGAAGATTGTTTGAAAACCCTACACGCGCGCCGCTACCGAAATTCATTCTTTTTTTCTAAATATCGTACACGTGACCATGCTCGAAAACTCGATCGCATAAACTGTTGGCAAAAGAAACTTTTCCACCGATAACAACGAAGGAGGTTTCGACGAGGATGCTGCGAGTTTCGAAACGATAGGAACCCGTGCTTCGAAGGAATACAGCACGTTCTACTCGTAACAGGACTACATTATCGAACCTATGCGCCGCGAATTCCCCGCACAGCTGATCGATGCAACGTATCGCGGGGAAAAAGGTTGCACCTGCGGGCACGTTGAGTTAACCGGCGATATTCGCGACCCGGTGAAACGTAATTGCGAAACCCATCCGCGACGATGTATCCGCGCGTCGCGAACAAAAGCGATTGCTCCCCCTCGAACGAAATATAGAGAAGAAAAATGGTGATTCTTTGCAGTGACGCCAGAGAGCATCATCATACCGATAGTGTCCTGCATCCTGGGATTCCCTTTGCTGGCGCTCATGGTGATCTGTTGCCTGAGGAGACGAGCGAAGCTTGCGAGGGAACGAGCCAGGAGGAGAAACTGCGATCTTGATCACGGGGCGTTGAGCCTCGTTCGTTTCAGCCCCGTTCATCGTTTAGGTGAGTTTTAAACGCGGCGACGTTACCCCGTCCTCGTCCAACGACGATTAGCCTTCTGCCACGGTGAAGATCCACTTTTATGCAAGTTCCAAAGCGGGAACTTCCTGCCTCTAGAAACACTGTTCCCGAGAGAGTCTAGTATCCTTGTTGAACGCGAGTTCGCGTAACGGAGGTCTAGGAAATGGTCGAAATCTGGCTAGCTCGAAAATTTTATCAAGTTTCTAGATTTCAAGGAATCTAGTAGTAGTAGAATCTATAGTAAAGAAATTATAGGGTACGAAGCGAATTCTTTGGACTGCGGAATTTCGGAAGTATTAGGAAATAAATTGTTTAATGTTAGGTCAGCATTTTGTACCGCGATGCAATCGTGTCGATTAATTATCGTGGAACGCGGTAATAACCAGAATTTGACCATTCTCAGCAGGTCTCTTTTCGAAGGGGTTCGTTTTAGTGATTATCGATTGGATATATAATCGGTGGACTATTCGGAGCTCGACGAGGGCTGCTGCAAAAATGGCGGCTAGTCTAAGAGAGCGTAGAATTTGGGTGTCCCAAAAGTATCGTGACAGCGGGAAACGAGGGGTTCCCGAGGTCATTTGAAGCAACTTTTTCGTTAGGGGGATTGAGAATTGTATGCTTGCAATTTTGGGGGAATAGAGAATTGGATGCTTACAATTTTGGGAGAATTTAAAATTGTATGCTTGCAATTTTGGGGGAATAGAGAATTGGATGCTTACAATTTTGGGGGATTTGAAATTTGGATGCTTTCAATATTGGGGAAATTGAGAATTGGATGCTTACAGTATTAGGGGATTCGAGAATTGGATGCTTGCAATTCTTAAAGCTTTGAGATTTGGATGCTTACAATTTTGAGGGAATTTAGAATCGGATGCTTACAATTTTGGGGGAATTTAGAATTGTATGCTTGCAATTTTGGGGGAATAGAGAATTGGATGCTTACAATTTTGGGGGATTTGAAATTTGGATGCTTTCAATATTGGGGAAATTCAGAATTGGATGCTTACAGTATTAGGAGATTCGAGAATTGGATGCTTGCAATTCTTAAAGCTTTGAGATTTGGATGCTTACAATTTTGAGGGAATTTAGAATCGGATGCTTACAATTTTGGGGGAATTTTGGGGGAAACGGTGTCAGCCGTTTTAATTTTCTACTGTGAAGTTAAACAATAAGTAACCTCGTCGAACAGAATTCAACGAACGATTCGCAAAACTAAGTTAATAATAAATAATCGCGTTAGAGAGCATGCAGGATATGTGTGTTGAAGAATTGTTAAATAGTGTCATTAACAGTAAACTCACCGATTCAGTTGTAAATCCACTGCATGGTTGTAAATGTGGACAGCAGGACAGTGCGTTGACCCCTTACAGTGCATGCTGGACCGATCAGCTGACTCCTATTCGATGGCGACTTAGGTAACGTATCCCAATGTTCACTTTCATTGCACTATCACTGAACACTGATACCACAATTTATTTAATAATATTTAACACAATGTTTCGTTCGTTTAAATCCATTGTTCACACCGCACAAGAATATTTAACAAGATATTATAATGTAATAACGCGCTCGCGACGACCTTTCCATCGAAAGCAACTGTGGAAGACTGGCGCGATGGTGTTGTTTTTCTACAAGCGAGCTTGTCGAACGAACTGACAGAGGACAGAGAAATTCCCTGTCCTGAACAACAGAAAAAGTAAATACATATTTCTCAATGGAACCGTGTTCGGCGTAAGTCGTCGCCTGCGAGGGCTTCCGAACGACCCCCCTCCAAAATCGAGACCTTGTCATGTTTATGACCCACCCTTGAGGCCCCGTCGCATGTGCACGCGCCCGGAACGGAGCTCAGTCGAGAACCATGTGTCGCGTTCGAATGATAACATTGTAAACTGTAGGACAAAAACAAAACTTTCACAACCTTGTCATTACGTTAAATGTTCTTGTGCGGTGTGAACATCGGATTGAAGAATATGTGTGAAACGTGTGTTTTCGGCATTGTGTTAAATATTAACATCGTCTTAAATATTATTAAATATGTGATGGTGTCAGTGTTCAGTGACAGTGCAATGAAAGTGACAGTGCAATAAAAGTGACAGTGCAATGAAAGTGAACATTAGGACTGTCCACATTTATAACCATGCAGTGGATTTGCAACTGAATCTGTGAGTTTATTATTAATTATACTCTTTGACAATTCTTGAACACATACTGCATGCTCTTTAACGCGATTATTTATTATTAAATCATTTTTGCGAATCGTTCGTTGAATTCTGTTCGGACACAGAATTATTTCAATTAAAATATCGTTTACGTAATATTGTTTAAATTAAAATATTAAAATTGTTTATTATTTCGGGTCTGCAAAAATTAGTAATTATTCTTTAGACATTCTGAAATAAGAATGAACAGCGTTTTTCTTAAAATTATTATCGTCGTGTAGTCAAAAATATTGGGAAAGTTCACGCTCTCTGACTTTTCTCTCATTGGCCAGTGACTTTTCGTTGATAATTCTTAAACGAAGCCGCATAATTGAATTTTTGCAAAAGAAACAGTTGCTTAAAATTACCTCAGGAACCCCTCATTTCCTGCTGTTACAATACTTTTAGTACAATAGCGCCCCAAAATTGCAAGCATCCAATTCTCAATTCCCCCAAAATTGCAAGCATCCAATTTCTCTATTCCCCCAAAATTGCAAGCATCCAAATCTCAAAGCTTTAAGAATTGCAAGCATTCAATTCTCGAATCCCCTAATACTGCAAGCATCCAATTCTCAATTCCCCCAAAATTGCAAGCATCCAATTTTCAAATCCCCCAAAATTGCAAGCATCCAATTCTCTATTCCCCCAAAATTGCAAGCATTCAAATTTCAAATCCCCCAAAATTGTAAGCATCCAATTTCTCTATTTCCCCAAAATTGCAAGCATCCAATTCTCAACTCCCCCAAAATTCTAAGCATCCAATTCTCAACTCCCCCAAAATTCTAAGCATCCAATTCTCAACTCCCCCAAAATTGCAAGCATCCAATTCTCAACTCCCCCAAAATTGCAAGCATCCAATTCTCAACTCCCCCAAAATTGCATGCATCCAATTCTCAACTCCCCGAAAATTGCAAGCATCCAAATCTCAAAGCTCTAAGAATTGCAAACATCCAACTCTTCAATCCCCTAATACTGCAAGTTCTCAATTCCCCCAAAATTGCAACCATCCAATTCTAAATTCCCCCAAAATTGCAAGCACCCATTCTTCAAATGCTCTGTAATTGCACGCATCCGATTCTTAACTGCGTGGAAATTGCACAACGATCTAGTAGGGTATTCTACCGGACTCGCAAGTATGACAACGCATTTCTCCAAGACTACATCTTCCGAAACCATCCTCCATTCCTCCTGAGACTCGGCGACAGCCGGCATCCGCCATCGCCGCGCTCCGATTCGTCCCTGTTCTTCGATTGTAACTTGAAAATGAAACGTCGTGTCGCGAATCGGCGAAGGAAAATTACGCACGTAGTCGCTAAATATCTCTCGTTTAAAATTCCTCTAAACTTTATGGGACACCCTGCGTAAAAACCAGCGGATAGCATTAAATCGGATCGAATATCGGTGCGAATTTCTCGGTGGATGCGTCGATTCCGCAATGCTTGAGATTCGAACGCGGTAACCTCTGGAACGAAACGATTATGTTTAATCTTCGCCGGGACCGTGTTGCGAAAGCAAAACGTTCGAGTGGCGCGAAAACGTTTTTATCGGTTTCCTATAAGTCTTGATCATCGGTGCCCTCCCCGGCTAGATTCGCGTGCCACTTTGGACGCAACGTTCTCGACGTCGATGCCGGTTTTATCGTCCTGATAATTCTCGCCGATAAATAAAACGCGACCCGCCGCCATTTTTTTTCAGCGGTCGACGCGATACGCGAACCGGTAAGAAAAAAAAAGAGATCGTAACGTTATATCGTTGCAACGTTTAAGCGAGGCTCGAGCAAACTGTTGTCATTTCGATTGGGACTCTCGTCACGGTCGAGAATGGACTGCAGATTTTATGCGCTCGCGATAAAATTTAGCGTATCGGTTTACGAGCCAGTGAAAACGTTTAACGCCGAACCTACCGGCACCGGACAGAATCGCCGGTTACGGATACTTCGTTCTGCGATTATTGAATTTATACAGTTGCTTTTATAGGAGATCGTCGAACAAATACGTTTAGCATACAGTCTAATGCGAACCGTGCAACGTCCAAATGGAATTAATCTTGTTGAAACAACGTTTAAGTATTATCAGATATGTTAATATGAAGCCGGAATCTTCGTATAGAAGTTATACGTTTATTGTATAAAAATTATATTAAATATTTTGTTTGAAGTATTGCCCTGTCGTATGAAACTTGTATGATCGAGCATCTTTGTCGGATGTCGAAACAAGAAAATGGCCTCAATGACGCGGTTAGGTTTACGTAGGTTTGGTGCTGAAGCATTTCGAGTGGATGAAATTATTGATACTTCGATCGCTGTGCAACCGACGAACGTCCATCTTCTTCTTTCGAAGTAAACGAAGATCTAAGATTTAAGATTTAACCCTTGACCTGCGACTCTGAGTCTGATAAATATGTATGTCATTAATTTAGCATTGAATGAAAATAATATTCTATTTGGTTGCGGTCGATGCACGTCCACGAGGAAACATGTTTCATATCGATTTTGAAACGGTTCCAGGATGGAATACCGTGTCGACGTTTCCGTAATTGATATCGCTAATTACTTCAGTTGCAGATTACTGCATACACGCACAGTCTATTTCTTTTTTTTTTTTTGCAAAATTATTACAGCAAGAGAAGAAGAACATTTACACGCGTTATCGATTTCTGCTGAATTTTCACGTTCGTATATTACATCGTTCGTAACAGGAAGTTTCAATTTTGATTTCGAATGATTTAAAATTGATTTAACGAACTTGATTAATCACATTGATACTCGCAAAATATTTTTCTGCGTCACTTTATATACTAGCGATGCACGATACTTTTTACGCTGGCAGGGGAGTATAAACGAAGCGATAGAATGTCGTGTTGTTCGACGGATGCTAGACTTCTTTGACGAAGTAGAAAGGTAGACTGTAGAAGATAGACGAGAATCGACGAGCGAAGTCAAATTTGTAGTTGGAAGAAAGCGATCGAGAGTAAAAGTTCGTTCTAAACTGTTTCGATACGTATCGATTCTGAAGCGTGATTTTTCGAATGTTTCGAGTCCCGCTTTCGCGGACTGATAGAACGTGCGTGGAACGATACCTGTAACGAACAGGAAACGCTTTCGACGACGTAGAGAAACCGCTGAAACGAACAGCGTCGATGTCGACGAAACTAAAGTACATGTCCCTTGTTTCATTCTATCCCGTCAAGCGCAGCGTCTAAAGAGGATTTAGGTAAATCATTTTCATCCTGGTTTGTTGCTTGATTACGTCTTTAGAGACGCTAGAATTTTTCGGAGAACCAGCGCGGTTCGTTTTCCTTAAATGCACATGCGTTTCGCCCGCAGCCGCCGCTGCCGCTGCCGCCGCCGCCGCCGCCGCTGTCGCCGCCGCCGTCGTCGTAGCTGCAGTTGCATACTCGGCGTAGAATTTAATTAAAGTTTCACCGGAAAGCCGAAAGGGAACGCGAACGCTCGTTTACACGACGTTAGAGCGAACGAGATTCGACAGCCGCGAAGAGAGACGAAACGATTCGCGGGAATCTGCGCCGATCCGCCTCGAAATACGTTCTTCGTGGTTTGGGTCGGGTCGACGAGGGCCTGGCCCGCCCTCCGCTAAACGTTTCAGCTTCTGGCTCTTCGTTATTCCCGATGCAAAAGCATGAATCAAATTAATCGATATCGTGTTCCGCATGTAGCCGAACTTCGGCAAAGCCTGGCAACGTCTTGTTTCGGAGTCCCATTAACCATGACTACGCGCAAAGTCACTTTCTAACGCTTTATAATGTCGCGTCGTATTTTGTTTTAGTTTTATTAACACTAAAGCTACCACAGGTAGTCAAATGACCGTTTTCAGAATTTTTATTCTACATTTATTGAAGTTATGAAAATGCCTTCGTAGGAATCGATTCAATAGATCTCTTTGTTCAATCCTACTTTGCAAGAAAAGTCGCAAGTAACCAAAATGAATTAAATCTTGGCATTTTTATGACTGAATATACACTAGTCAATTCTAGTGCTCGGTAGGTTTAGTGTTAAACATAAAATTTGTCGTCGTGGCACGCGCAAGATTAACGGGGCATCGCGTGTTACATTATAATAGGCCGTAATCGAGACGAATACGCTCTGACCTATATCGTGAAGGTCGTTCAAGGTCAACTGCAACGACGAGCTGAATCGCCGATTCATTTTTCTGCCGTCGTCGTCGTCGATAACGAGCGAGACGTTCACCGGTGACCTGTTTTAAATACTTCGCTTCTGTGTAGGTTCGAGTGCAATTAGTATTCCTGCTGCGTTCTCGCGCTTTCGTTCGCGGATTTGCTTGACGATTCGCGTTCTTTTTAATACATCCAGGGTACAAATCAATTCGTGGCCATTGCGACTAAACGATCGTCGGTATTTATCTGTGATTGCAAATATCGGTTTCCATTTGGAATGCCGTTTCTCCTACGAACTGCAAAGAATATTCTAGCTCTAAGCAATTCTTTTCCCGTAGAACTGTCCCGATGTCTTGCTAATTCCTCGATCAAAGGATTCCGAAGTCTCGGACAATCTAGAATCTGTTAGATTTTTAGTGTTCGCGTTAGAATTGATTTTGGCTGTCGGCGAACGACAATGGGCAGCGAATTAATTTGTACGGGCAACGAAACGAGGTATTCCGTTGCTCGGGTGATTATAATTTGATTTTTGTGTGACAGTGGGAATTGATCGACCGACGAGAACGGTGTCGCTACGGAGCGATCGAGATTCCCGCACGTTTCCGTCGTTGGAATTGGATACGGTGGTCGAAGAGAGATCGGATCCCGAACAGAGCACCGCACTAGAACTCAGCAGTCCAGACTAGCATCCAGTTTTGGTACCGCCCAGGTTGAACTTTTGCTCACGTCCTCTAACACCAATAAATCACGATTCATCTCCACCCGCGAATAGTTTTTAAAACGACCCGCCGAAAGCATAAAGAACCGAAGAATCTTACTTTCCTTCTGCTGGACGACTACCCACGGCGTTATCGTTCGAGATTTCATCCGAACGGTTCCTACATTACCGACATCGGATCACGTTTAACCGGATGTTAGAGGATTCCTAGTTTAACGTTGACACTGGCATTGGCATCTTTGCGATAAGATATTTCGGTGGATTTTTCAAATAAATAATTTCCAAGAAATAAGTTTTTCTTTTCACGCCATTCAGTTCCAGAAATAACGAAGGGAATGCGTCTTTCGTCTCTCGCTAAGGGACGTTTTTCCCATTCTTAACACTTCAACAACCGGAAGCCTATGAATAGGACCTTTAGTAATTGTGCTTAACGAAATGAAGTTGAAAAAACTGTTTTTACATTGTAGTTTGTAACGAAGTGATTAGATAACATTACCGAGGATACCTCGTAAATTCCCAATAAAAATTGCTGTCAGCGTTGAAAGATCCGTTAAAAAGTTTTCAGTCATAGACTATAGACTATAAAAAATCCTGAAACAATTGCCGGACGGTAAAGTGTTAACCTAGAAGATGTTAAGATGTTAACGAATAAAAATATGTATATCTGATGAACACTAATCTTATTCTCGAGTTAATTACGATAGCTCGAAGCATTTTAACCCGTTGATTGCTAAATTATAACCCGCAAAAAGTTCATGAGAATCGATCACGGTGAATACTCTTCTATTTCTTCTGTATTCTCCGATAAAAATTGTTTCCAATGTATCGAAGTACAAATGAGTTTCCATGTAATTGACGTATGGCGCGTAAAAAGAGTACAACAGGTATTTTTTTGTAGAGGTTAGATTTAGGGAGACCCTATGAATAATATCGGGAGCGAATGCACCGTTTTCTAATGGTCAATCGTTTTATTTTCCAGGTCTCCTCGACCAGCGAAATCGGCGGTACCACTGCCTGTAGATCACAGTCCATTGTGGACGGCATTGACGCACGCGAATTCCGTGACATCGGTTCTCGGAGATACCTAACAGGAGGTTGAAGAGGGCGGCGGCTACATCGAAGCTCTCGTCCTCGACCTACCGATCATTTACTGAACATTTTAACGAACGTGTTCGCTTCGACATAGTCACGATTCGACTAAGTTTGATTCGAAGATCGCGCCACGTATAGTGCCACAACATGAACTAATTTCAACGAATACCGCGCGTTGCGAAACGGAGAACGAAGAAACTATCAAAACTATATGAACGCGTCCGAGACGCTCTACGAAAACGAACTAAACTTTTTTTACCGGCATACTTGTCAAGCACGCTATAGCCATCTCGCTTTTTACATGACGAATGTTATCTAACGAGGTAATTACACGTGTACGCTACGAGTGTGTCAATGTAAATACGAATTTGTTAACACCATGTACAAAAACTACGAGAAAACAAAATGAAAGAAAAAAATAAACGATCGAAGTGTATAAATAAAGCATTATAAACAGTATTATTGCGTACGTAGATTCACTGTCCATTTCGTGAACGAAATTCATCGATCTATGTATGTACATATCGAGTATGGGCTAATCACAGCGGTGTTCTGGAATCTATATCATTTAATTCCTATCGTTTAATGTTTCTGTGTATTGTCCCGTTACGTTCCAACAAATTATGTGTAAACCCGTTCGATTCTTACGGCAAACAACTTCTAAGGCCTTCGCACTAGAACCTTGAAGTAATTGACGCGCAGTGAACAGTGTATAATACACGCGAAAGTCTTCCAAAATAAATTGCTATATCACGACGGTCCAGTTATTTAAAAACCAGGCGTCGCCCGTCCCTTTTTCGCAGCTTTTTTCAGCTTCTTCAATTTCTTGTCCTTTTTCCTCTTCAGAATATTTTCTTGCCGTTTCTCCTGCCTTTCCTGAATTCCCTTTTGAACGGTCTCTAACCTCGAATTCCATTTCTTGGCGCTGTGCTTCTTTTTCTGTTCCTTTCTGTTTATCGTTCGTTTTAACAAGTCAGGATCGTCCTTCACCTAAACAAAATAGAATAATATAGATGCACAGTCACGAAGTCGCAAATAGCATTTACCTTTTCTCCACTAGATTTTGCTAATACGGCGTTCCAGGCATGTTTCTCTTTCATCTCTTGAGCCTTCTCTGTTTCGCCAGACTGCTCCATTTCCTTCAATTTCTCTTTTTTCTGTTTCAATTGCAACAAAATCTTCTTCGGATCCTTTGTATTTTTAGGTGGTTTCTTTTTAGTTCCAATTTTTGAAAAATCAAACTTGCTGAACACCATTTTCCCTTCCGAATTAAATACAGGCTTCGGTCTTGGAATCTTTGGCACTTCGCCATCCTCCTTCTTGATTTTACATCCTCCGGTCGCGTTTTGCTCCGTTTTCACCATCTTCCTTTGCATCATGCGTTCTTCTCGCTTTGAAATTTTTTTCATTTTACTTTTTAAATTTTTCTTCAATTGTTTTTCCTTGTAATTCAATCTTTTTATGTTTCTCAAACCTTCAAGTTTCGCATGTAATTCTACCAACGTACTCGCTCGTTTTGCTTTTCCGGTGACTTTTGGAAAACCTTTAGTTTCGGTAAAAAAAGAACCACCATAAAAATCAGTGAAAAACAAATGATTAGGGGATCGTATAAATACTAGAAGAAACGTACCTTTCGAATTATTTTCGGCATTATGTACTACGATTTTACTGTTCTCGTCTGAAACGAATAAACATTTATTTCTGTCAACATCATAAACATTTTATAAATTTTGGAGGTTATACTATCAGTTTGAGTTATTACCTATTTCAGTGTCAGGGAAAGCAGTTTTCGAAAATATATTCGTAATAAATTCGTTTTCCTGTTGCACTAATCGTTTGACTACATTCTTGTCAAATGGTTTTAACATTTTCAGCTGCATATTTGTCGGAATACACGTGTGTAACAACAGTATAATAAATAACACAGAATCAGAAACAGAGACACATTTCCAGCTCCAAAAATTCAGAATAGGTTAGAAATTGTATTTTACTGCGCAAACTCATAAACAACAAGCATCAAGCGTTATTTTATTTGTCACGGATAAAACTTACTACATTAATACACATAAGTGGTCTAAATTTCGTATGAGAATCTGAATTATTAATACTTTTAATTCATATTCTACTAAAAAAGCAACTCAAATTTTACTTGACAATGGTCGAAAATGTTTGTTGCACCATCTAGTAACAAACTGTAGTACTAATCAACTAATTGTTTAGATATTTTATCATCATAACGATTCAATTATGTTCAATTTTTAATTTAATAAAGAATTAATTCGATGCAAAAAATATCTTTTTTAAAATGTCAACACACGGAAGTATCCACTGTTGAATAGTTTTCAAAAAAACAAGCTGCACCAATGGAAAGACTATTGCGAAAAAAGGAAAGAAACAGCTCAGCTTAACAGAAATCCTAATGTCAGGTTATTTTGGAAAAGAATATACGTTATCTGGGTACCATCTCAGCCAACCATCCATCTACCCCATTATAATACAACTTTCTTGACAATACATTTAACTTTGGCGAATTAATTAGAACTGTAGATAAATTGTTAAGCAATTCAGTTGCAGGCCTAAACCTCAGAGAAAATAGTATGATTAAATACCTATATGTAGAATGTAATTTAATACTTTTTGACGTTTTCAACAATATCTTTAAAAGTATCATCTATTCCAAGGAATGGCAAAACTGTGAAATCTCTTTTGTACCAAAATCAGGAGGAAACAGAAAGTGTATAGGCACTTCCATTTTCCTTCTGCAAACTATTAGAGATTGATTATACACAAACTATACTGGTAGCAGGATCATTTCCTAGCATTACAATCTGGCTTAAAAAAGAAACAGATCAACTGTAGACAACATTATTGACCTACTCACTCATGAGTTTACACACTGAGCTTACATCCAGCATTTGACAATGTGTTACCAGATATCCTAATTAAAAAATTATTAATCCAGGCATTGCATATATCGTATAACATATGTAGAAATTATGTATATATAGAAAGACATTACACATTATAACATTCATTACACTTTAATACATTTATTGATTTTTAAAAGTTACATATTTAATAATGTAATTATAATCATAATTATACCAGGTGTATAAATGTGAAAATGTCAATAGCTGTACATAACTATACATTTTCCCCACTTCTCTAACAATTTGTGGATGCCATGCCAGATGCCATAGTTCAGATGTAAAGCACTGCTGAGCAAGTGTGTGCCCATAGTGCAAATAAATAATAATTGGATGAAGTCCAAAAGTATTTCTCAACTAAACAACTCAATTATGTTCTTGACCGGTTTTGCTGTGTGCATTATCATAAAGCAAAATTACTTTGCATTGCCTTTTAATCCCATTTTCCTATCTTCTGGATCTTTCAGTTAATTCATTAATTCAATAACACAAGCTGTTATTGCGTTCAAGCATCATCCTCATCCAGAAATCCATGCAATTCAGTGTCTTCAAACCTTTTTAGTGGTCTTCCATTTTTTTCATTTTTCATGTCAAAGTTATCAATGTTGAATGTTTTAAATCATTCACAGCACTATAATTTAGCAAGAACATGCTCTCCGTAAGCTCATAGAAAAATTACAAATTAATGTTGCAACTTTTATAAAAGACTATAATGCTAAATTGCTTCCTCAATTAATGTGTTTAGTCTCAGAACAATAAGAACTTGCTTGTGTAGCAGATACTTGTCAAATCTCTTCTCAACTGCTAATGCATCATCTGTTGTTGGCAAATAAACATGACAATATTTTATTTCAGTGTTTGGCACTTGCTTGATAAAAGATGTACATATTGGACGATGATCTTTCAAAAGAACAAGTATGTCCTCTATCTTTACTGCAGGATGTATATTGGCTATTACCACTTCTTCAGCTATAACAATTTCATTCCCACTATTGTCAGTCAAACTTGGAATTTCATTTTTGTTAGAAGGAAATGTTGGTATCTTCGCTTCTTTGTTAACCACCACAGATTTAGTAGGCAGATTTGAGTTTGTATATGTTGCAAGATTCCAAACATCCAAACCGCTTTTTTCCAAGTCATTTGGGTTCGTACATTGCTTAGATTTGTCTTTTAAATTAGGTGTAAGTTTGAATTTATGCTGTAATAACCTAACGTCTTCACTATTTTTAAGGCTATGTATACATTTTATGGAGTCCTCTAAACGTTTGAAACGTACATAGCATAATTGACTGTTTTGAGGAGAAGTAACAGATGCAGTAGGTCCATAAACAGACATCATTTTGGTTAATGTACTTAACGAAAGATGCTTATGATTCACGAAATGTACAGTATATAGATTATTCTTATAGGAATAGTAAAGTTCAACGTCCGTATGTGTACAAGGCTCTTTCCCACCTTCCATTATTGTCCGCAGTGTTTATTATATTTGTTGATTATAGCAATTTGCTACATTATGCGGTGAGACACAACATGCTTACGAGTCACTGAAACACTATTTCAAAGTAATTCAACCGCCAGAACAATGCCACAGTTTTTCTGGTATACGCCGAAGCATGTGATGTGGCAACACCGTATACAAAAATGGCATCAATACCATAATAGTTCATTACAATTTCATATTTATTAACATAAATACACTGAAACTATTGTTCAATATAAATTGAAGGTTATGATCGTATTATATTTACCAAATTGTTTGATTCGTATAATCCTTACATTAATATATTATTTATAATAATAAAAATATAATTATGTACGCATAAATTACATGTAATACTTATAGCAAATTTATATTACATCTAGATATTACAATCATTCAAATTCATTCAAATCACTTCTTATAGCATGACAGTGTTGACAAATTTATTATAACGCGGAAAATTCTAAAATACTATTGCAATTCAAAAATCATTGAAACACAGCTAGCAATTACCTTTTCTGGAATGCAAAATCACGTTTAGAGCTTTCGTAGAAACAAGATTAAGTAATAAATATTGCCTGCAGACAGTCGAAACGCTTAAATACTAACGAGAACGTAATTAAACGTATCGATATTCGTATATTATAATCGATCTTTTGTATTTTCCCGCGCTACAAACATGGCCGACCGACGCAGCCATGTCTGTTAAGCGGGTGTGCGCAGTGGCCGGTCATAATTTACATTTTCCAAGCCGAAAGTCTCCTTGTTTCACCGTGGTAGTGTTCGCAAAGGCGAGATCGCGTTGAATCGTTCAGTTTCGGCAATTTTGTTTGCGATAAATTTTCTTGCGGGAGGAACAGTACACGCGTACGAAACCGAACGGAAACAGCGATGAAAATAAAAAAAAACGAAATAGAAATGGGCGGAGTTTGCGCCTGTGGTAATACCAGCTAAAGGACATCGACTGATTCGAAGGATATTCGCGCGAGGACTGCGGTCAGGATTTCTGCAAGGTATACGCCGAGGAACGATCGTTGCAAGCCATCCTGTGCGATCCGTCGGGATTCGAGAGGTGTCCGCGATACAGGTTAAGGAGAACGCGGCCACGAAAAGGCGGCGAGGTCGCGTCGTAAATAAAGTGTATGCGCACGCGGACAATCCACGTGAGACAGAGAAAGAGAGAGAGCTCCGCGAGCGGATTGGTCGGACGAGGAGCGCGATGAGTCGGGCATTCTGATTGGCCGACGGCGGCTGTTATGGCCGCCGATTAGCGCACGTACGCACAAATACCGAGGCGGCCACGGTGCCCCGCACACGGACGCACGTACACGCGCGTGTATCGGGCCAGGAGCGTAGCAGTCGCTCGCGGCCGAGAAGAGTGAAAAGAGCGACAGACAAACGGTCGGTCCCGCGCGTTGCCTTCTAAGGCGGAGGGAGAGTTTGTGTGTGACGTCGTCCGTGCGCGGATGGCTCGAGGAACGCCGCCGATTTTCCTCAGGTTTGACCGAGTATTATTGCTGAGCGTTCGAGAGACCGAGTGAAAGGAGAGTGTGCATGCGGGCCGGCCGCCGACGCCGCGACCGTCGACACGAAACCGCGTATACGTAAAACCCGACAATCCGTCAAGTCCGAGGCTGCACCATTTTCGTCATCCTCTTGGCGTGTATACTGTAAACCGAAGAAAGGTAAACCAAGAGAGAAAAAGAAGAGAGAGAGAGAGAAAGAGACAGAGAGTGACCACGATTATTTTAAACTGGAACGTGTTCTGGAAGTCCGTGTTCACGAACGAGCGGATACAAAGCGAAATAAAAGAAAAAGGATATACAAAGGGCGCCGAGAAAGGCAGCGGGAGACAGAGATAAAGAACCAGACGCGAACACGGAGCGCGTGCGATAGAGAAAGAAAGAGTGAGAGAGTGAGGCAGTGGGAGAGAGACGACTGAGAGAACCGATCAGGAAAGAGAAGGCGAGAGGAGGAGCGAGTTAAAACGCCAAACGAGATACGTAAGAGACAAAGGCCACGGCGGCATAACCTCCAAAACAACTGTGGGGGATATATCGTGGCCGCGCGTATTCGTCGGATTCCTCCGCGATTTTCGTGGACCGTGTTCGACCGACGATCGCACAACTCGATATTCGCATTACTTACCAGAGAATTATATTTTTACAATGTGCATGCCTGCTGCCGCCGCTGCTGCTGCTACTATTGCTGCTGCTGCTGCTGCTGCCCGGGGCTTCCATATACGAAGTGTCGCACCAGCGAGATAGAGATAGAGATAGAGAGAAAAAGAGCACGTGTATGCGACGGTATTTTCAATCGAAGGTATACGGACAAAACTATAAAAAGAAAAAAAAGGGAAACACACAACGCTCAGGAAATCGTCGTAGTCGTTTCGAAGAGTGAAAAAGAGCGGGACGGTTGTTTGTAGGGTCGTGTTTTTTCCGCGACACCTGGTATACGATATATAGACCGTAGTCCGCGAGTGTTGTCTACTGTGTAAACGAATTCGACGCTGCGTCGACAACGAGGAAACTTAAGTAGAAGAATAGAGAATCGAAGAAAACGAAATATAGATAGAAACACAGAGAGGAGAGCGAGAAAGAGCGAGGGAGATAGAGATAGAGAAAGAAAGAGAGGTAGAGAAGATCAAATAAAATAAAAAGAGGAGGTGGAGGATAACATTCCAGCGCTGCGGTCCACGGTTGATGGATGAAACTGGCAGGATGCTGCAACACGGTGGATCAGGTGTTGGTCTGATGGGTGGCAATCAGGGACAGGGGGCCCAAAACACCGGCGGATACGGAAGCATGGGGCCGGTTGACGCCACGGCGACGCAGGGCCCGGATCCTGCCGCGGACGCGAGGAAACAGGATATCGGCGAAATCCTTCAGCAAATCATGAACATCACCGACCAGAGTTTAGACGAGGCGCAAGCGAGGTACATCATCCTAATCGACATCCGATCAGCCGCCATTTCTTTTTACTGGAACTGCCGGTGTAGCCGTTGCTCGAACAACCAATTTTTAACTATTCTTTTCTCACGGTCGTGTTTATCAAGCGTACGAACACATTGAAAAATCGTGTTTATCGTTCACTAGATTTTTCGTCACTTTATTTTTCTCTCTTATCAGAACTTTGTATCGTTAACCGTTTTCCTTACCGATCATAGACACCTGTCAGAATTTTTGATTCATCCACGAATTTGGTTGTTCCTACGTACCCTTAACAATATTAAACATCAAACGAGATTCTCCGTTTTCTGTTTGTCGCAAGATTAACCGTTTGCTTACCGATTATAGTCACCGAACGTCGTACTCTGTCGATGTTTATCAATGGCGGCTACAGCCGCTCGTTAAACTTTATTAACTTATACGAATAATTTATTCACCGAAAACTTACTACGATCTCCGCTTCGGGAGAAAATACTCGAAATTACTTCACAGTCGTAATAACCGTCCACCCCACTCCTGCGTTACACATATAAGCTGATACGAGTAGGCTGGACAGCTGTTACGGCTATCAAGTTGTTGCAGCGTCTTTCGAAAATCAGAACATCTTTACAATCCGTGTCCTACATTCGAGAGTGCTCTGCCAATTTTACTTTCTATAAACAAGGCATTGTTTAAAGTTCGAACGGTTAATAGTAACATTATGCAAACATTAGGGAACCATATTCTTTCTCAAAATCTTTACAATACGTCGACGACAGAGAACCAGAATACTAAACGGTTAATCATAAAATATAATTACCGTGCAATAATCTCGCGGCTACACGGCAGTTCCAGCTCGAACAACCGACGCATTCGCAACGTTCGCAACGACTGCGCGACGATTTGATTTTCACGCGTGCCGACGCGGCGTTTCGCGAAAAATATTAGCATCAGGCGAATCGCGACGACGTTACCGATCACTCTGACGTCACGTTCGTTAGCGAACGCGCCGGGAAAAGTGCGATGCGAACGGATTACGTTGATCGGTATCGCGCTCCGTCGCCTCGCGAAAAATATTTGCGTTAGGCGAATCGCGACGACGTTACCGATCGTCCCAGCGTCGCGTTCGTCGGCGAATGCGTCGGGAAAATTGCTATGCAAACGGATTACGTTGATCGTCTTTGCGCTCCGTCGTCTCGCGGTTTTTTGCGAAAAATGTTTGCGTTAGGCGAATCGCGACGACGTTACCGATCGCTCTGACGTCGCGTTCGTCAGTAAACGCGCCGGGAAAATTGCGATGCAGTTTTCACAGGCGGACACTGTTTTTACAAGTTCTTCTAAATATTTTCTATCGCCGGTACCGAGGCCCCGTGCGTTGTACGCGCGGCGGCAACTACAAGCTGTAACGGCAGCTTCTTCTGTACAGGCACGGCGATAAGGCGGCGTTTTATCTTGGCCGTTATTGGTCCATGATCGTTCAACGTGTGCCAAATCGTTGACGCGACTCGCTTGCGCAAACACGATCAACGTTATTTTCGGACGTACCCGGTGTTTCGTGGTTTTAACGATTCCGTTTCTGTTGCGCTTCCAGGAAACACACGTTGAACTGCCATCGAATGAAGCCGGCCCTGTTCTCGGTCCTCTGCGAGATCAAGGAGAAAACAGGTGAGTGCTGTTTCGCATCGGCACCCGGCGCCTACCTTTGCTCGGCCCGCTCATGCGACCGTGCGTCACTAATTCTACTTCAATATTTACAACCGGCTGCGCCTGTCGTAAATTAACACCAAACCACCGAGCATTCGAATTGGCTACCGCAGATAGTCTCGAAACAATCACAAAATTTCATTTATATGCATACTTCTGCGTTGATTATCGCGATATACACGATTGCACGAACAATCCCTTTGATTGATCTCCGCGATGACAATTTCACAGCTTCAACGATTAGGAAATCAAAAATCTGGAAAGGGTCGTTCGGTCGGGTGTGGTAGATTTACGCGATAAACCATCTGTTTTTATAGTCTGGGTCAAAATAGACTGGGGCATCGTTGTCGGAGGGCTAAACCACCTACCACTCAAATTGGCTACCGCAGATTACTCTTAAAACTATGACAAAATTTAATTTATTTGCGTTCTCCGTGTTTCTTATCGCAATGTATGATTGCACGAACAATTTCTCGACCCAAAGGTTGAAACGAATTTTTTAATTTACATTAAACTAAGTAAATTAATTACAGTAAATTAACGTTTTTAATTTACGATTAGCGAGGCTGTAAAGATGCGTCCACGAGGAACCGTTTAAGGAATTTACTTCTTCGGGTATAAAGTTTTTTAAAAAATGGCTTAAAAATTCCGATGGAATCGTACTTGTTATTTTTACAAATTAACGCAAAGCAGTCGGTTTAGCATAACAATATTTTTCGTTCGCCTAAAACGAAAGGAATTATCGACAGTGGTTAATCATTAATTAAATCGTCGCAGAGATCGCGTTGTATTCTTTCTGCAAATCTCAACGAACGAAGTTCATTTTCAAAGGTACACGAGGAAATAGAAAGTTTCGAGTCTTCTCGACTTCCCCGATGTTTTTAATCGGTTCCAAATAGACAGTTATTCTTTCTTCTCGAAAATACTCCCGTTTCCAACGACGAGGACAGGTTCAGGCTATCGACGACCCTAACGGTAGGTCATCGATCAAAGTTTCTTCGAAGCAACCATAAAATAATTCGCGGTGCAAGCGTTAACGATACGGAAGCCGTTTCGGGCCAATTGTACGACAAGTTTCGGCGTCTCGGGCTCGTGGTTCGAGCGGGAACGATGGATTAACGTTGATTCGTTTGATTCGTGAACAAGCAAGCTACTTGGAGCGCGATTCGACCGAGGACTTTCCTGCGCAGTCGATATGCTCGAGAAGAAGCAGCTTCTCAGCGGGTTAGCGGTGGACAACGCGTTCATTTCGTTGCCAAACAAAACGAAGATTCGCGGCTCGATTAAATACGGGAAATCGATCGGCCTTGATCCGTTATTCGCGGTAATCTGTCGTACCGAAAGGCGACGATAACCGGCTACCGATTAAATAGACGCTGACGAGATAAGAGAAGGGAGCGCACACTCCATAAAAGTATACGGACGATCACCTCGTAAACTCTTGCGCACCGACCGCCTCTAGGAGTCGTTCTAAACAATTCGAGAAATTCCTAGAGCAAGAGATCCTTATCTAGCCACGATGTAGACGAGGGAGAGAGAGAGAGAGAGAGAGACTAGGAGGCTGTTGATACGTTCGCCGAGCGTGGCGGTGCAGGGTCGACCCCTGCGCCCATTCGAAACTCGTAAACATAATTTTTATGCGATGTTTGGATTACTTTTACGCGCGGATCAAGAGACCACGAAACGCGCAATTATTTTTCGGGTGCGAGGGGTGGCTGCGCTCGGCTATGGCTCAGTGTCTCTCTTTCTCCGGTGGTAGCCTAGCTAGCTGGCTGGCTGGCCAGCTCTGGCTGGCTTTCTACTCGGCTTGGCTCGGCTCGGTTCGAACAGACACAGGGAGCAAACCGGGGGACCGAGGCGGAGAGAAGGAGGTGTGTGGGTCGGCTACCCCAAAAGTAGTTTCTGCCTGGTCGCTTGATGGGGGTGGTGGGGCCACCACGCCCCTCATGCTAAGCCACCCTCTTTCACGTCGTTCCGCCATAAGTATATGTGTATATCCTACACACAGCTTTCACTCTTCCTCTCTTTCTTTCTCGCTCTTTCGGTCTCTATCTTTATCCCCCCGTCTGGTTTCTCCCTTTCTCTGTCTAGCTCCCCCCTTTCCCTCGTCGCCGTCTCGCGCCATCGGCCAGTCTCCTTTCCCGCGACGAGGGTGGTATTGTGCTGGTCTAGGGTTCGACGTCGACGACATTCCACGAACAGCGTCCGTTGTATATGTCCATTCGATAAAAATTCGAAAGGGCGCAGCAAACCGGCCCCCATTGTCGCTGTACCGATGCTGCTCTCCTTTTTCCCTATGCACACGATCTGAAAAAAAATTGATCTGCCCCTTAAACGCAGCCGCGGCTTCCGTTTGACTTCTTTTGAAACGTGGAAACTCGTACAAACGATTTTTTCGTTCGGTGGATCTGAAACTCTCCAGTATTATCAGGGTCGTCTTATAACCTTGACTATTTCGTTTTCCTCTCTTCGAAAACTGCACAACTAGTTTTAACCCTTAGCACTCCAATGGCTCCTCTGAGGGGACATTAAAAATTGGCAGAATATTACTCAAAACAATTTTTACATTACAATGTTTGTATTTCAGAAGTTAGTAAAAATTGAAGTGTTGCACGTACGATTGATAGTAATAAATTTGCTATGCAGGAAATGAACCACGTGCAATGGAATTATTCTAGGACAAAAGAATATCTCGAATTAGGAATTAAAATTGCTTGGAGTGCAAAGGGTTAAACAATGTAAAATTATGTCTGTACTCTTGGACGGATTCTCTCTCTTGGTTGCAAAACAAATTCACCGAAACTTACACAGTTGCAAGAATCTTCTATCAGAATTTATTGAATTCCCAGCAACTTTGAATCTGCCACCGGTTTAAACCTAGCTCGTAGATGCAACAACCCTACGACTATAATCTCGCGAGTTCCCAATAAGGTTGGAAATCGCTAGCAATTCGTAGACCCATCAAAGCTCAATTAACAGATGCAAGAGTCTCTGTAAGAATTTCACGGGTTCCCAGCAAGTTTGAAAAACCATCAGCAACTCACAGACTCATCAAAATCGAGTTGATAGACGCGGGAGCCTGCGCCAAGAATTTCAAGTGTTGCCAACCAGGTTGAAAACCGAAATCCAACCTCGAAGGCTGGATGGTCCCACGACTTGATCGTCTCTGGTGAAAGAAAAGAGTCCGGGGGTGTCCTCCGGCCCCGTTCGCCGCGACGAAGATGAAAACGAAGGGCGCGCGAACGGTGGAGGAGAGGGCGAATGATTTACGTAAAGAAAACGAAAAAAAGGCGTCGAAGTGTGATGAGCGCGTTGAAGAGGATGACACGTTTTAATGGTTCCCTATATATTCTTTACGAGTCCGGTTGCTAAGTATACACCGACGCTCGTTCGTCGCCGGGGCGGACACATGGCGGTGCGCGATGGCGGCCGCGTGCATGTGCGCCTCTCGCGTTAGGTCAGACGGCGAGGAGCGTATCCAAGAAAAATTGTGAGCACTGGGGCAACGGGGGATGAAGAGCGGCGAAGAGGGCCACGCTTGTAGTAGAGTTTATGGGCAATGGCTGACGAGGCAGTGAAAAAGTACTAAAACCAAGAGGAGCAGATAAACGCTATGTTAAGCAGACCGTTTTACCAACCATTTAATATAATCTGCTTCGTCTCTCTCTCTCTCTCTCTCTCTCTCTCTCTCTCTCTCTCTCTTGTTTCTTTCCATCTCTCAGTCTCTTCCTGGATCGCGGCTCGGATAACTTCGGATCAGGGCCGTCCGGAGTCAGATTTCTCCCCATTCGAACAATTTTTTTTCTCCGGTGGCAAACGAAGATTCGCTGGCCGTAAACCTAGCAGCTTGGCCAGTCGTTGAAACGATTCGATCACGGACGTCTCGCGTCTCTGCGAAAGAGGATGAACCATAATTCGAGGAGCAACTTGCTGCCGCGAGGTGCAACGGACCTCTGGAGAGTTTGATTTAGATCGCGTATCGAATCTGGACGGTAGAAACGAAGTTCGTGCTTGTTTCCTGTTTCTCGCGGCTGTTGCGAAATGCGTTCGCTCGTGGCCGATGATAAATACTTCCCGCGATTTGTTTAGACCGATCGAATCCTCGTCGGAACTGCGATTTCGCGGGCATCGTCCGTGCGGTTGATCGCTAGATTCGGCAACTTTCGGAATGCTTGCACGCGATCGGCAGAAGTGCAAGATAACTGCAGACAATTGTTATAACGTATCGTAGTCCAAGGTTCGGCAAACAAATGCAGAAGATTTCACGGTCGATCGTCGACGCGCATATTGGTCGGGGGCCGCGTACTCTCGAGGCCGTTCGCAAGACGATACTCGCGTATCGAGATGGCTATCGAGATACGGGGAAGCTTTCGATCAGCTGATAGCACAGGCTATCAGCCGCGTAGGATTCGTTTTTAATGGACTGTTCGGTGCTCTTTTTCACGTTCATTTGAATATCTCGGATTGTGATCGATAGTCTCGAGGCGACGACGATTTGTCACGGTCACCGGTGCCGGCTACTCTCCGAAACGCCGCGGTGATCTTCGAGAACCTGTTTCGGACAATCCCGTTTAGACCGATTTCCCGTGGGACCCACGGAGAGAGGATCCCGATGGGTCGAGAGCGGCGTGAAAGAAATGAGAAGGGACGAGAAACGAGAAAGAGAGAGAAGGAAGGAAAGAAAGAAAGAAAGGGACGAGCCCTCGAAATCCGCGGGATTTCTCGAACCCGCCTTTTTCGACCAACCCCTAATCCGTTTTTTCCTCTCCTCCGTCGCCGGGAGATCCTTTCTTCGGATAGCGGCTCGCAGCGGTGGCATAATCGTTGCTATGCCACATACTGTGTCCTCCTAAAAATATTCCAGCCTCGATGGATGGCCAACCCAAGCGCGTCGCTACTTTCGACGAGAGAAAAATTATTTAAACCGTTCATTCGCGTTGATCTAGCAACCCGAACTTTTCTGCCTTCTCATTTCCTAGCTGAGAACTCTGGCGCATCCTACACCGGCCAGAAAGCACGGGGAAAATTGCTACATATTATTTAGAATCCCTTCGATTTTTATTACAATATACAATTGGACGAAGGAATCTATCTCATCGATTCCTGGGAAGGTAATTTTACAACTTGAATAATAGTAAAATTGAAAGTCTGAAAAGGGTCATATTTGATCCACTGTGTTGGGTTAATGTTGACACGAAAATGGCGCTGACAAATGAAAGGAAACCCGAGAAGGATAAAACGATAATGACCGATTGATTACGTTGTCTATGAGTGGTACATGCCATGATATATTTCTTCCTGAATTTTAATTGAAAGGTCATCGAGTTTCGTCAATAATCTACAATAAAGTCGCGTTAAATGCCACCACCTAGTACCCGAGACGGTTGCACTAATCGCGTACAGTCACGAATTGAAATTCGAGACTCCTGGAGGGGTGTGCGTACAGCGGCGTACGCCGGAACGGTGGGGGTAATACCGTGGTAGTTACGTCGACGTTATTGGAGCAGTTAAAACGGTTTCGCCGTGCACCGTTTCGGGCCCGCGGCATTTATCGCGACTTTGCCGTATCAGGGTACAGAGGTTTAGCGAAAAAATTGATTTCTCGATGGTTTCCGCGCCGGGGACGGCGTTCTCATTCGAAACGGTTAATTCGCGGAGCACGGCGACCGGTGATTCGCTAACGAAGCAAAGAGCAGTATCGATTGCCGGGCTGGCCGGTCGTCCGAATCGTGGTCGACTTTATTTATCGTTTGTCAACGCGTGTAACGCGCGCGAGTTCCGAAACGCGAGTCGATTGGGCTGCACGTCCTCGACGCTCTTCCGGTTGATCTCTCTCTCTTTTCTATCTGTCCGTGGGCGTGCGTATCTCCGTCCGCGTCTCTCTCTTTCGATTTATCGTCATTCAATTAAACCGGGCACCGTGTTGCCCCGTAGGCCATGTTACCATACCAGGCGCTATCGAAAACGACGTCTCGTCGCGGTCGCGTTTCGGCGTAGCAATTAAAAATCCATACTCGATTTGGCGGTGGTCCAACGGTGATTTCGCGTTTGCCGGCATCGTCTGCAGAGCCGTAAGTGTTTTTCGCGAAAACCCTTCGGTCGGGCGGGTGGGCGCGCCCTTTTTGCCAGGCCGCCGGCCGGTCCCCGCGTATAATCTCTGATTCGTTTCAATCGGTTTTTCCCGCGACGCGGAACCATCCGAGCGATAAAGCATCCGGTGGATCGTGCCGTTCTCTTTTATCTACTTTTATTTTTTCTTCATCGCGGAACGATGTCGCCGTCTACGCGTTGGACGGCACCAACCGCTCGCCGCACATTTTTCTCGCTTATTTTCATCCTCGTTCGTCGACCCGAGACGCGCGACGATCCTCCTTTGTCGCGCGCTGACTTGTCTGCGAATTTCTACACGTTGTTTCAGTGTTCTACGATCGTTCGGCGGTTTCTTTCCGTTTCGCGCTGGGATCGAATGGAATTCCTACGAGGAGACGTTCGTCGACTCTGCCGAAAACACGCGGCAGCCTTTGGTTTCGCGATACGTATCCGAATCGTTCGATGCGATTATTTTTTACACGATGAATCGCGAGAACTTTGACAAGTTTTGTTCGAGGTTTGCGACCACCGTAGAGTTCGGGGACCCGAAGCAAATCTTCTTTGCAACGATGCCTCGAAAATTCGAGGTACAACTTCTTTTTAGCCGCGCTGAAATCGACTTTCGAACGAAAGGCGTACCGCCGGCTTTACACCGACCGAATTCGATCGTCGTTTTTCATTTTTCCCCCCGCCGATCTTGCAGAAACGGTCCACTGCGCGCCGCTGCACGGTGCGCTCGGTGCAACCTTAAAAAAGTTTTCGTAATAAATCAGCGCACAATACGACAGCCTGGAATCGGACAAATCTCGTTAGTCGGGTCGAAAAAGTTTCTATCTCGGGAGAGACAGAGAGACGGGGACACACCGGCCGTGCAAGAGAGACGGAGAGAGAAATAGAGAGAGAGAGAGAAAGCAGAAAGGCCGGTTCACCTTGGTTGCTGGAACCCATCTGCATGCGGGGACCGCGGATGAAGAAGAGGGAGAAGAAAACGAACAGAAAAACGAACGAGAAGCACTCGAGAGGTCGAACGGGAAGGGTAGGGGGACGAAGAGCCCGATGAAGAAGAAGAAGAAGAAGAAGAAGAAGAAAAGAAAATCGAAGCTAGGGGAACGACATTCCAACTGGGGTCGGGATGAGAAGCGTCATCTCCTGGAAAACCGACGCTACACCTTTCTACCTTTTGCAAAGGATAACACGACCCACGCCCCGAATCCTGCAGCCGGAACGAGCGAATTTCATTGTTCTGCTGCAATTAACACCGGTCGGCGCTCTCGCATCGTGCTGGAAAAACTCTGGTGCCGCTGGATCGTGGTAAACGGGGGTGAAAAATGTCGTTGATCGGTCTACGCTCATTAAAACGGCGATCCGTACCCGAGACCGACTCGGTATTTCGAGTACCGGTAAAACGCCGGCATTTTGAACTTATTACCAAAGAACGCGAGCCTTTCTCGCATTCGTCGCTTCGGGTGGGATTTGTTAACCCCTTTGTCGTATCGGAATGAGTCAAGCTTTCTTCAAGCAATTCTCAAACGCTCTGAAATCTTAGGTCTTAGGTTAGAAATATGAAATCTCCCCAAAATTCCGCGCAACCAATTTTCAAGCGCTCTAAAACTA
>CM052085.1:1324476-1346979 GCA_028453745.1 Agapostemon virescens
CATCCAATTTTCAAGCGCCCCAAAATTGTACGCATCTAATTCTCAAGCGCCCCAAATTTCACGCATCTAATTCTCAAGTGCCCCAAAATTGCACTTACCCAATTCTCAAGCGCCCCAAAATTGCACTTACCCAATTCTCAAGTGCCCCAAAATTGCACTTACCCAATCCTGAAGCGCTCTGAAATCTGAGGCGCCCCAAATTTGCACGTATTTAATTTTCACGCGCTCTCTACCGTAAACGCCCCAATAATTGCACGCGTCCAATTTGCAACAGTTTTCAAATTACACGCCCCCTAAAATTGCACGTACTCCAAGCGCTCGAAAATTGCACGCACCCGATGCTCATTCCCTCTGAAATTATACATGCCCCAAAATTGCACGCGTCCCATTCCCGAACGCCTGTAAATTGCGCCAACCGTCAGGCTACATTTCAGGATCAATGACTGCTCGAAAGCAGGCTAGGGAAATTCGGTGTTAACTTGTCCGGTGAGCAAAGTGTTAAGTATAAAAGATACTTACAAATCTAGAATAATATCCAAGAGCGTAGCTTCTAGCCGAGCTCCCGTTGCTTCTTCGCGACGAAATACGACGATGGTGTCGGCATGTTCCTGTTTTTACGGGAACCCGTGCTTCCGTTTATCCAGATTATCTGGCCGCGTGTATATTCGCGATCTTATGCACTGTGGTTTAAGAGGCATCGCGGAGAGAAAAAAAGTCGAGCTTCTTCTACATATTTTCTAAGCGGTATAACACGCGTAGCGCGTCGCTTTGAAACAGTTTTTCGAACGTTTACAAATTAAAGAACCTCTGCCTGAAATGTATATTCGTAATATTTCGACATTTCCAATCTCCATAGCGGTTCTCTGTAAATTGTGCGATGCCTCGGTCAGGGAAAGATCTGAGAGTCCATTCGAGTAACTGTGAAGGAAGTTACAAGTAGAATTTAGTCGCCAAATGAAAAGAAACTGTTTTCGCACTGGATAGATTTTACCGATCGTCCGCCTCGTAGAAATACCATGATTCCGAATAGTTTATTTCGAATTTTTCGTCAGGCTAGAACTGCATTTCCAAAGAATGCTCGCCGGTTACTTCGGCTACGATCTATACAAGCCGGAGAGAAGAAACGATCTTTCTTCGGGCTAATTGGAAGACTCTCGAGGGCCCGGCGTCGGCCGCCTCTCTCTCTATTTCTCTCTCTCCACGATGTACGTACACCGGGGGCCGGTATTCTCTTAATCGTATGGTAATTCTATGGAGATTGCATGGGGCGAGGAGAAGCTCGTACCGTGGATCGTTAGGCCCTTTTCGTCCCCGGTGGAATCTAACTACGCGCTCCTCTTTTTCTTCGATTCGTCGACGCCGACTTCTCGGACTCTGCTCGCGGATTCTCTTCACCTGTCGTCGACCGACGACTTCGGTCGCTACTCACCGTCCGGAAACGTCCGACGTCGATCCCAGTCTTCATAGTACCTCCTAGATTAACAGCGGGGCCACCGAATTAATTTCGAGCATTCTGATATCTTTGGTGACTCAAAATTGCATTCATCCAACTTTCGAGCATCCTAAAATCGCACACATACAATTTTCAAGCGCTCTAAAATCCTCGGCGCCTCAAAATTCCACTCATCTAATTCCCAAACAATCTTAAATCTTATTCACACCAAAACTGCACGCATTCAATTTTCAAGAGCTCTCAAATTGTACGCGCCCTAAAATTGAACTCATCCAATTCTCAAGCGCTCTCAAATCTTAGTCGCCCCAATATTGCAAGCATCCAATAATCGCAAGCATTCGCTGCTCAAGCGCTCCCAAATTGTACGCGCCCCGTTTCATCGAAGCCGCGGAGAAGATTGTTACACAGGAAAGAGTTACCCCAAAAGATCTCAGCAATGATCTCCATCCCAGAATTTGAACATATTTGAAAAATTAACGCAGAGTTTTCTAAAGCTATACGGCTGCGAGTTCCCTCCTTCCACTCCGCTTACGTTTCAGCAGCCGCCATAACTTTGCTCACGGTTTGCGAAATAATTTGATTATCGTCGCGCGAGTCACGATCGGGGAGGCTCGAGATCGCGCGGAAAGATCTCGAACGTTTGGTTCGATTCGTGGTGACGAGCGAATAACAGAACACCTTTCGTGGATCAGAATAACCGGGGCTGCTCGTCGGCATGAAATAAGTATGGCGGTGTCTTGTCTTCGCGTAGGAAACCGCAAGACACGCGACGACCTCTTACGATGCCATGCTCCCGGGGATAGCCGGGCGAACGCTATGCGACGCGGCGCGTCGCGACGCTGAAACGCTATGCAACCCGCGTCTACGGGGCCGCCGTTCGTACACGTCCGTCATTACGTGCCGTTCATGCAGGCGCAACCGTTATCGTTTCATTTAATTCCATTTCAATTCCGTCCGTGTAGAAGATGACAAGAGAGTGACGGCTCGTCCTTGAGCGAAGCATCGCCGCGTCCGTCATCGGCGGAACGACACGGATTGTAGCGGAATCGTTTTATCGCCGAGCGAATTATTCGCGAGTCGCCTGTACGCTCGGCCGACAGGTATTTCGGGAACGTGCCCGACACGACATCGTCCTCTATTATTAATGGATCGAACGGTTCCGAGAGGATTCCTGTCTTTCCTATCGCCCGCGTTTTCGTTCTGCTCTCCACGACCGGGGATCGACCAACTGCGATAGTTTGCATCTCGAGACTTCACCGACATGCTGCCATCGCTCGAATCCGCTGAGCAGAGGTTCCTCTGGTTGCAATCTTCGGATTAGAAGGGTTCTTCGAGCTTGGCTCTAGATTCTGCGTTCTCTAGGCTTCCGTTTGCACAAACACCAGTGACTAACTCGCAAAATTCTCCGAGTTCCTGCAAACAAGTTCTGCCAATTCGCAAAGAGTCTATCCTTTCCCAAAGCAACTTGTTCATTCTTTAAAAGATCCCCGTTTGCACAAACACCAGTGCCTAATTCGCGAAAGCATCCACGTTCCTACAAACAAGTTTTGCGGAACATCTAAAATTCATGTTTGCGTAAACCTGTTCTCGAGCATTTAAATCTCGAAGCTTTGCTACTTCGTTAGCCTAGTTCGTTAACAGTCTAACGGAATCCGATCAAAACGCAGCTGTTCTTCGTTCTCGCAAACGAACTCTTGGCGATCGTACTGGAAAGCCAATCATGTCCGTCGATCGACAGCGGTCGCATCGTTTCGAACTCGAGGGGTAGTTCGCGAGGTTCTCGAGCGCGGTCGCTCGGCTTATTCTCGCGGCTTGCGATTATTTACGAATGCGATTTCGCGAGGAATATCGAGCGTCACGTAAACAGCATAGATCAGAGAGAGGACCGGGAACAGCAGGCGGTGTGTACGCGGGAATGTCGGGTAAAAAGACCAAGAAGATAGGGGATGAAGCGAAACGGAAAGGGAGGGAGAGAGAGGACAGGGCGAAACAC
Source organism: Agapostemon virescens (assembly GCA_028453745.1). NCBI lineage: Eukaryota > Metazoa > Arthropoda > Insecta > Hymenoptera > Halictidae > Agapostemon > Agapostemon virescens. Next base: position 1,327,923 of record CM052085.1, read on the forward strand.
GAAGGAGCTTCTCCGTCTCGAGATTTCATTAAAATTCATGAACCGTGCGCGACTCGCGCCATACTCTCTCTCTCTCTCTCTCTCTCTCTCTCTCTCTCTCTTGCTCTCTCTCTCTCTACATATACAGGGGGTTCCAAAAATGTTCGGGTTCCATAAGAGAGATTCCTGGGGTGATTCCAAAACACTTTTCCCTTCGCGGCTTCGTTCTCCAGTTATTAACGAAAAACACGGACCAATCGCAGCGCTGCTTCCTTTTCGAGGACGATTGGTCCTCGTTTTTCCTCGACAATTCAACACCGAAGCGTCCGATCGCGAATCGGCAAAGAGAAAAGTTTCTCGAAATCGTCTTTCGAGGAGGTTGAACATTTTTGGGATACCCTGTACACCTTTCTCTGGTCCTTTCCGCTGCCGTGCCGCCGGTGGTCTTTGAGATTCGCGTGTTACGAAGAAGCAGAGCAACCGGTATATTCAGCGTCGAAGGAATCAAGGAGGACCCGAAGAGAGGAAGAGAGGCGAGGAGATGCGAGAAACGGCTAGAAGAAGCTTGGTAGCTCCAGGGAAAGGAGCTCGAGGGGAGCGGGAAACGCTAGCTATGAATAATACAGGGAACTTCTAATTGCGCGAGACAAAACTCGGTAGTTGGAAAGTTTCGTAGCCAGCGCCGGCGACGGCCAGAAACTTTCTCGACTCTCGCTAAACTTGTTTCCACCGACCCTCCTTCATATACGCGGCGCTGTCTCGCCGGAAGTCAGATATCCCTCTCTTTCTCTCTCTCATCTGTGCTCTCGCTTCTCTGTTCTCTGTTCTCTGTTCTCTGTTCTCCGTTCGATGTTCCGAAAGACCAAGTCGTCTTGGTTCCGCCGAAATTCTTCGCCCTCGAAGGATCCACGCCTCTCGCAAGCCAGCCACGTAACCCTGATCTCCGCAAAACAGCCCCACCATCTAGGAACTTCGCGCGAGAAGTTCATCCGCTGGCCTAACTGCTCCCGCAAATACTCCGCTTTCTATAACTGACCCAAAATCCCAGCTCCACCTTGGTTTCCTTTCGAAACGCGTCTTGTTTATTCTTTACAAGCTCCCCGTTTGCACAAACGTCCGTGTCGAACTTGCAAAATTTTCCACGTTCCTGCAAACACGTTCTGCCAGTTTGCAAGGAGTCCCTCCTTTCGCAAACCCATCCTATTAACTTTGTTTAAAATCCCCGTTTGCGCAAACATCGATGCCTAACTCGCAAAATTCTCCACGTTCCTACTAACAAATTCTGCAAATTCGCAAAGGGTCTCTGCTTTCCTAAACGTATCCTATTCATTGGAAAAAATCCTGGATCTTTTAAAGAATGAACTGGCTGATTTTGAGAAAGGATAGACCCTTGCGAATTGGCAGAACTTGTTTGTAGGAACTCGGAGAATTTTGCGAGTTAGCCACTGGTGTTTGTGCAAACGGGGATCTTTTAAAGAATGAACAGGGTGTCTTTTGTGAAAAGATAGACTCCTTGCGAATTGGCAGAACTTGTTTGTAGGAACGCGAGGAAGGAGAATTTTGCGAGTTAGGCATTGGCGTTTGTGCAAGGGGTCTCTGCTTATCGACTCATAAACCAAAAGTTTCTGCGGTTTCGGAACAATCTCTCCGGGTCGTTAACGAGACGGCACGCGACTGGCGTCTGTTTTCCATCGGCGAGCGATCATCGGAATCATCGTTAGGCGTTCTCCAACCCGGAAGAGGGACAGAGAGAAACTGGCAGACATAAACGAGCGGATAGGATGTTTCGGGTTTCGCGTCCCTCTCTTTTTCTCATGCCGGTCGGCTCGCATAGGTGCCGGCAATGAGAAGAGGGATATCGTTTCTGCGGGGAGGGTGTGTTCAACCCCCGTACTCAGGGGTGGCTGTAACGTCGCTCGTAAAAACACCGTAAACTCGACAGCAACAGGTCCCGTGTGTCTGGTACAGAAACGGCGACCGTGCTCGAATATGACGTTTCTAGTGCGCGGGGCACCTCGGCCTCGTGCCACGGCCCTTCCGCGACTCCGTGCCGAAGAATCATCGTCTATGCTTTACCCCGAAACGATTTCCGATCGACGAAATCGTGGACGAACCTTGAACTTGGACGAATCGCAAATGCAAATGAAACGTCGACGCGCGGAACGAAACTTGCAAGCTTGACGAGACCTCTGACGTTTTCGCAAGTTATGGCAATCGTGGGAGGAGTGGAGTACCCTTCCACGATTCCATGTTGAAAAATCATAGTCTATGTTTCACCCGGAAACTTAGACGAATCGTAAATGTAAATGAAACTTGAACTTTTATCAGCTTAACGAAGCCACCCATTTTTCTGCGAGTTATGGCAATCGAAGGAAGGGGTTAGAGAGCTCTACCGCGACTCTACGTTGAAGATTCAAATTGCGTGTTTCACCCCAGCACGAAAAGCCCAGCCCGTTTCCGTCGAAAACGTCGCAGACGAACGTCGAACGATAAGAGATCGTCGCAAGGACGGCAGATGGAATTTTTGAAAATTTTACAAGGTCTTGGAAAAAAAGAAGTGTAAGGAGAAAGAGAGGAAGAGGGCAGGGCTGGTCCTAAGGGACCTCTGGGACCTGCTCTCGCACAGAAGAATTTCAGCGTCGAAGGATTCGAAATTCTCACCGCGTAAAGAGTCTGCGGCATCCCGCCGACATGCATAATGCATCCACACCGATGCCCCGAGAAAAATGTCTCCCCGCAGCTGCGAAACACCGTTCCGTTTACGTGCGACGCTTCTGCTCGCGTCTACGTGCGCGTGCTACGCGAATTTTTAATTCCGCGATCTCTCCGATCAGCTCGGAATCGTCTGGGACAAACACCTGTAATTAGCCTAACCGATACAGGCGATCTTCGCGAATTTTTCTTCGAGAAACCCGCCTCGAAATTTTGCAATCGCTGCGTGCAATTTTATTTTCTAACACTCCGTGCCTTAAAGGGTTAAGGTGCGATGCTGCGCGTCTTTGGAAAATATTTTATTTATTGCAATTACATTTCTGTAACTTTTGCGATTCGCATTTCGAGCACGCTCGGTGTAGACCGATGGCGGGGGTGGGTCGTCGACGGCGTCGGTCCACCCTTTCTCAGCGAAGAATCGCCCTCTCTAGCCGAGACTCCATTCGTCCGGGCATCTTCGACGAAAACTACGCGACCGATTCCAACGTCCGATTCTTCCTGTCCGAATAATTGATCGATCGATAGCTCGGTTATTTTTGCCGTTCGACGGAGACGAGAGCTTCGAGAGCAGTAGGATGGTTTATGGACACGGATCCGGTAACGAGATTGTCCCTCGAGGCGGAATTTTCACTGGCGATACATCCGGACACTGCCGATGACACGAACCACCTTGCTAGTTGATTCGAACCTTGACCGATTGGACCGCGAACCCTCCAGAACAACGATAAAGTCCTCCCCCGTGTGCGTTAATAAGGAAACTCGAGTAGCCGTTCAACCCTTGCCTCCATAACTCGCTATCAATTTCTTTTCGAAAATCCTTCGATGCCTCTGACGAAATTATTTTCTTCTTCTGCTCGTCGGTGATCACTAGATCGTAGAAATAAAATTGCACGAATTGCTAGGCACGGTAGTCACGTAGAAATTCTTTTCTTTTAAGCTCGAGTACATCTCACTGTAATGGAAAAATAATACAACTCGAATTAGATCGAAATTGCGAACATTCGGTAAGCTAATAAGCAAATGACGGCTATCTCGCATAAATTGGCTTCTCTAGTCTATTGTATAAAGATTGTACAAAATAGAAATGTATATAGTTTCGTTACATTTATTAGATGAAACGTTTCGGTCGCTAATGCTTGGCAGGTTTGTCGTTAATATCTTGGCTACCATGTCGCTCGCTTATAGGCGACGGATTTCGTTCTATAACGATTTATATTCGATTTTGTGGAATATTTGCGGCTGCTCGTCATCGCGTTCGGTCAGGATCGAAAGCCCGTGAAACGAAGCTCGCTAATTGACTCGGATTCTTGAATACATATCACAGCCGATTCTATCCGTCGAGCTTCTCCTGTTCGTCGTCTCGTCACCAGAGGGTTCGCGCACTCGTTAGCCGGGAAACCGAATCGCGAGGGCGAGAGACGCGAACGCGGGGGTGTAGTTTTTCCAATGGTGATGCACCGACGCGAGGCGTACGTTTACGATGCCCGTGGGAGCCACCCGCATGAAAATGAAACGCGAAAGAGCCTTCCTGCGTCGTCTTGACTTACCAAAAGGACGCGGGAATGTTCGATTTTCCAAATTTGCTGGATACCGAAACAAATTAATCCGAGGGGATGGACGACTCTTTACTCTAGCGGTAGAAAATTATCTTCTCGCTCCTCCAATTATAGGATTCTCAAATTCTGTTAATATTTCAGACTTTCTAGGACTTCCATAATTCCTATACACCCCAAGCCCCAGTCACAAAATCATCTTCCTTCTTCTCCATCTTTGTGATTCTCAGATTCTCTGAAAACTTCAGCTTTTCGAGGACACCCACGATCCCTATACGCTCGAAGTAACCATTGCAAAGTTATCTTCTCGCTCCTCCAATTGTACTATTCTCAAATTCTGTTAATATTTCAGACTTTCTAGGACTTCCATAATTCCTATACACCCCAAGCCACAGTCACAAAATTACCTTCCGCCTTCTTCATCTTTGGGATTCTCAGATTCTCTGGAAACTTCAGCTTTTCGAGGACACCCACGATTCCTATACGCACGAAGTTAACCATCACAAAATTCCCTACCGTTTCCCCCGACATCATTCTCGCCTACCATAAAAACTTCGGTTCCATCGTTATCCAACAATTCCCGAAGCAACGGTCGCAAAGTTACGTCCCAGCTCCTGCGATTTTCGTGCTCGCAGATTTTTCGTTCGCAGAAACGCATAGCGGTGCGTCGAGTGCCCAGAGATTTTGCATGGCGAGTAGTGTCACCGCGTTATTCGTGGGCTGCACCTAGCATAGATCACGGTGTTTTCAGCGCGCCCACGTCCAAGCGATGCATACACGTACACTCGGCCATGCGAACCAGACATCGAGAAAGACAGACCGACGGACAGACAGACGGACAGACCGACAGACAGACAGACAGACAGACAGCGGTCCCCGTTGCACATGGGAACAGGCCGACTGAGTTATTTTCTGACCATTGCCTCTTGTCCTCCCCACGCGATCCGTTCGCCGCACACATTTCCAAATCGTCGGTGTGTGCGAACAGCTACGTAGGTGTGCGTGCCGTGTCCGTTTTACACGGGAAGGAGGATCGTACAGGCTGATCCAGGAGTTGATGACGAGCCGCTGGCGATCGATGGTTCGTCGGGGGATTGCGAGTAGTCGGTCTCCGAGAGCCGGTCGATTGCGCCCGAAATAAAGCTGATGGACTTTTCTTGTACGAACCGACGAACTTTCGGTGAGACTGGCTATATTCTACCCTCTCTCTAACTCCCTCTTTCTCCCTTTCTCTCCGTCTCTCACGTTTCGACGCAACGCAGAGAGAAAAAGAAACAGGCGCGATGTCTCCTCGGGTCTCGGGCAACAGTATCTCACGTGTACAAACATCGGCGGGAATAGATTTCCTGTGCGCGCCGTTACGGACGCCCACGCGCGAGCTGAAACGGCAGGTCGAGCCGCAGGCCATGAACGTCGCGCGGAAATATACCGAGCGGTAAAGGGTTCGAATGTTTCATCGGAGAACAAGCGTAACTCACTCGGCCTTCCGCGGGCCGCGTCTTTCGAACGACGGGGGCTGCGAACGTCCTCCTGCGACCCGCACCCCTCGCGTTTCCGGCGAAGCCTGTCGTCGGGACTCGTTCCCTAATCAGTCTCCCTTCGCGATAGCGACGCGATCCCGGACCGTTGCCAGGAACGAGACTCCTCTCGGCTGTGTGAAATTAGTTTGCGGGGTGGTTTTCTGGATCGAGCTGTGTCCACGATAGTCCGAGTCGTTTTCGGAGGACTTTGTTGTCCCAGGGTGTCATCGAAGCTTGCCGGAGGAGGCAGCGAAAGGGACTATTGCGCGAAAAGGACGCTGTACAGGGTGGATGATGATCTTCTCGGAGCTAACCAGTGGAGGCAGAAATCGGTTTGCTGATTTTGTTTTGGATCGGTGGTTTTTAACACACTGGAAGCTGTGTGAACTCGAAAACCTAGGCGTTTATTCTGACCTAGGATATTTCCATTCTGCATCATTTATTTAATCTTATGAATTTTTTAGTGTTAGAAATATTGAATGCAACGCATTGAAGTTTTGATACATATTTATTAAAAATAAAAATTAATCGGTAATTAATTTTCCGCGGCGCCCGAGAGTTGCCACTGGAGTGCCAAGGGGTTGATCGGTCATTTTCCAAGACGGACGCCCAAAGAGTTGACGTTTCGAGCGACTTTACAAGGGAGATCCTAGAATCCGAGGTTCCTTTTCGTTCTTCCGATTGTGGCAATCATCGGGATTGCTTCTTGAACCGGTTTCGTGCATAAATAGTAGTTGCAGAGGGGAGAAGCCTAGACCTCTGGTTCTCTCGAACGTTCCTAATGAAAGCGGTCGTTGGGATTGTTCTTGGAATTAGTCCACGTCCATGAAGCAAGCGTAAGCGGAGACATCCTGGGGTTTTCCCGCATTTCCTCCAGCCGTCAAGATCATCTTTCGAACCAGTGCCTTTTTCCACGAAACAAGCGCGAACGGTTGCCTTCGGACCGAAGAGTTCCTGGGGTCTGCGATCTTTCCGCATTTTCCCTGCCGAAGCCACCGTCAAGATCATTTTTCGAACCACAGCTTGCTTTTCGACTCAGCAGATCTTTGCAGCAAAGAGCCTTAACCTTCTCGATAAGATCGACGTACATCCATCGAATTTTTCGAACCAGCCCGCGTCCACGAAGTAAGCCTAAACGGTTGGCACAGATGTCTCTGAGAAGTGCTCGGACTTTTCGCGTTTTCTCGCTGAAGCCAGCCATCGGGATTGTTTTTTGAGCCGGCCTGTGTCCACGACGGACGCATAAACAGTTGGTCGCCGGTGCTTGCCGGCATGGCATAGCGCACACGTTCTCATCCTCGTCTAGAAACACGAACGCAGACGCTCACCTATACAGGGTGGCTCGAAAGCGACGGTGGTCGACGCGAGAGCCACTCGATCAATACGCCACGTTGCCTCCTGCGCCTCCACCCCCAGGAACGTCGGTCTACCCACTGGCCCCCTCTCTCCCTCCCACTCTCTCTCTCTTTCTCTCTCTTTCTCTCTCTCTCGCTATCCGTTCCCACCAGCCAGTCGCTGATCTCTCTGTCCCTATCTCCCTCTGTCTCTCTTCGTCTCCCTCCGTCTCCGTCGGTCTGTCCTCCTCTCCTTTCCTCTTCGGCGGCTGTCCCTCTTTCCCTCTCTTTCGCTTCCACCCCCGTCTCCTCCTCGCAGTTCGCTCGCCCACCCCCGTGGAAAAGGAACGTCGGAGGAAACGCTCGGTTCGCTCTTTCCCCTTTTCCCCCCGGTTCCCCGCCCAGTTCTCGGACTGCGAAGGAAATACTCCGCAGCTCAGCAGGATTTTTCCAGCCGGGAAATAACAAATACACGCGCCGCTTCGCGACGCGGAGGTGAGCAGGGGGATAGGGGCGGTCGAGGGCTAAAGGGGGGGGGCAGGACGGTGGCAGGAGGAGCGAGTGGATTTTAATGGAGAATTCGGTCGACGTCGAGCATCGCGCGGACTCCATAGGATTCGGAAGAACCGGGGCCGGGATTTATCCGTTGAAATTAACCTTCCGAGAGAGTCGACTCGGGCTGTTCCCTAGATGCGTTCGAGGCCTCGGGCTAGCCCCCCAGGAGGATTGCCCTGTGGAGCAATGCCCTGGCTCCGCCGGAATCGGGAGCAACGAGCTACCCCGTTCGAAACTATCTGCCGGAAGAGAGGTAAGATATTTGAAGATAAATTGTCGGAGGATGTGGAGAATTCGGGGTGTCTACGTCGGTTCGAGGGTCTCTCGCGAACCTCCGAGATAGTTTCGCAGCGGCGAAAAGTAGATCTATACAGAGTAGACTCGTGCTCGGAGCACGAGGAGGAAAAAACTGTCGTTCGTAGTTCGTACCGGAGTAGATTTCTAATTAGATTCGTGGGGAGTGTACAATGTAAGCTCCGTGTCGACAAATATTGTCCTGTGGAGCACCGTCCTAACCCCATAGAGGCGGAGACTGTCGAAGCCACGCCTACCGAGACACTCGATACAGAGAAACAGCAAAAAGCAGGCTTCTGTCGTCGATGCGGATTCAGATTTACAGTCAGACTTTTGGGGAGCACGGAATCTAGATTCTGCAGGGCTAAGGTTGCTCTTCGAAGCACCGAGATATAGTTTTCGGGGAGGTGGAGAGCAGAAACTACGCCTACCAGGGTGCTCGATGCAACGAAACGGTAGAGAGTCTTCTGTCGTTGATACCGAAGTAGATTTACAGCTAGATCCTTTTAGAGGACGCTCTAAGTTTAAAGTAAACCTTCAGCTCTGCCAATAGGGGATGTAGAACTTAGATGATGCACGGTCGAAGCTTGCCCCGTAGGGCACTGGCTGCTCCATGAACGTTGATCGCGCCAAAGCCACGCCTACTCGGGGCACCCGAACAAACGCACAGCCTTCCGTCACCGATACCGAACCCGCAAGATCGAGACCCCCTGACATTATTTGCCCTCAGAAGCAATTTACGCTGCTCCCGGGTCAAAGACCGCTTCCTTACACGTTACCTCGTCGATTATTCTAAACGGTCGCTCACTGCTCGCAATTCCGTCGTGTTTCTCGTGTCCCAAGCATTCCGGCGTTAGGCATGGGCTCTTCGTTGCGCTCGCCTCCGACGTTCTGCGATTTCTGAATCCTGAAGTGGAACTAGCCGTGCGAACGATGGACGATCCATGGAAGTTCGCGAGGCGACGGGCATCGATGATTTAGACTCCTCGAAACTGGTCGAGCGGACGCTCGCGAACGGTTGGACGGATCGAACCGGGTTATAGAGCGATTAGGCGTGCTAGACCCGCGAGGTTGGTCGGCTTTAGGTTCGCGCCGGGTGTGCTATAGCCAGCCTCTTGTCAGGTTCGTTTAATCGATTACCGGTTCCGTTGTGTTCCGCGGCGGGGAGGCTCTCTCGCGTATTTCCACACCCGCGACAACGTTTCCGTGCTTTTCGTCGCGATCACCGCCCTCGACCGTAACACACCGGCAGCCATGCTTTTTCTCGAGCCCTGTACAGAGGGTAGCTTGTTACCGCGGCTGGCTGGCTGGCTAGCTAGCTGGCTGGCTAGCTGGCTGGCTAGCAGGGGTTGCGAACGAGCCGGCCGTTTGTTCGGTTGTTTTATCGAACCTAGAACCGGGAACATCGCTCGGTAAAACGATAATTCTACGTTTCCCGCTCCCACTCTTCGGGAACGATGTGCCCGGTGCGCGCGCGCACGCGCGTACGCGTACCGTATGTAACAAAAACAAACGAAATAATAACAAAGAAATAAAAAAAAAGAACGGACAGATATAATAGAGGGTGGAGGGCAAAACAAGAGCAAAGAGTAACGGGCCTCGCTAGGCAGAATACGGTCCTGACCGTGCGTGCACCACGGGGCTCTCTGTTTCTACCCTTACGGAACGGAACGTGTACCGCGACAGAGGGTGGGACGGGGTGTACACATTCGGTACACCTGTGCTGTATATTGCGGAAAAGCCGGACTTGCCAGGCAATAAGAATTTCTTTCTCGATCCGCTTGCGACCGTCCTCTTTCTCTCTCTCTCACCCTTCACCCCCTTTCTTTCTCTCTCTCTCTCTCTCGTTTTCTTCCTCTCTTCGTTTCGCCGCTCTTCTCTTTAGTCTTGCAACGTTTTATTAATACTTCTTTCTGCCCCCTCTTTGGCTCCTCGTAGTCGATGCTCTCTCGTCTCTTCGCGCTTCTTATCGCCGCGCTGAACGACGCTTTATCTAGATCCTCCAGTTAGAAAAATCATGATGTTGCATTTAACACTGGGTTTACGGGACTTTAGATGACGGGTTCCTTTATATACTTTTCATTTCCGATCGCTGAGACTGCGATAACGCGTCCGTAAGAATTTGTTCTAGAGATTTATTTGTTTCGGTATGCATCGTAAAAGGAATGGTTAAACGTTTCGATTATTTATGTAAAATTACTAGAACTGTTTCCATTGAAGTCACCACGGTTAACCGATTAATAGCTTCCACTGGAAAGATAGAACAATTTAACCCTTAGCACTCCGAGCAATTTCAATGCCAAAATCGAAACGTTCTTGTGACCTGAAATTGTTCCATTGTATTTGGTTCGTTTCCTTTCGTGAATAGAAAGTTTGTTACTGGTACTCGTACGTGCAATATTTCAATTTTTCTCGATTTTCGAGGGGCCTCGGACATCTAGCGGCGTTATACAGGATAAGTGCACCATTCCGAAGCCGCGACGGTGGCGTTAAACGCGACTTCGCCGTTTCTCTTAAGATCGCGGGTGGATCGTTGGTTCGCGGAAGGTCAGCGATCGGTGCATAAACTGGAAACCGGACGCGGCACGGTCCCCGCTTTCCTGCTCGCTCTCTGTGCAAGCGGTTTTTCGAGGGGGAAAGGAAAAAAGGGGCGCCGGCGTCAATATATTCAAGCAAAGAGATTACACGGCGCAAGAATATCTCGAGCGAGGGAATCGGTGCTCGCTTACGTGGCGGTTCTCCTCGTTCCTAGCGTTCTCGCCGTTTCTCTCTTGTTCCGAGGGACTGAGCGAGCAAAACGAACGCTCGCCGAGAGAGACAGACAGAGAGAATAAGTGAGAGAGAAAGAGAGAAAGAGAGAGAAGTGTGTAGAGGACGTCTGAGCTCTCGAACGAACACCTTTTCCCGGTGTGTGCAGGCTTGAGCCGCGTTGTCTCGGTGTGCTCTCGGTCGCTCGCGCGCGCACGCCTCCGCCAAGAGGTCGGGCAAGATCTTTTAATGAAACGCGGATGTTAGAATGGCAGGAATGCTGCAAAATGGTCTGGCCGTGCTATGTACTCTACGTGCAACCGTGCGCGCGTAGCCGAGGTATCGCGTAGCCCTCTTCTCTCCCTTTCTCACCCTCTCTCCTTCTCTCTCCCTGTCTCTCTCTCCCGTTTTCTCGCACACGTACAAAGGGATCGAGCGAGCGAGAAGCACGAGCCAGGGAAAAGCATCCACTGTGCTCGCAGATATATGTATGTACGGGAAGCGCTCGGTAGGAAGAGCGTACATGGCGCGGCGTCTCGAGGCAAATTAAGCCCCTCGACTCCGCTTCGGCTTCGTTATTGAAGTGGCATTCCTGCCCGGGAACCCTCGAGAACTTGTCTCTCCTGTGTACGCCGCGACAACGATAACTAGACTTTTTAATAGCTTAATAACGACCGAAGATATTCGCGACGAGTTAACGAGAGCGGACCGCCGAGAGAGAAAGAGAAAGACGGAAAACCCACCCTCGCGGACCCTCCGCCCTCTCGTAACGAGCCATCGAAATTTATCAGCTCGTTCCGCGAGATTCCTCCCGCCTGTCTCGCTCGCGAACGCTTCTTTTTAACGAACGGCTGCTCGATAACCTTTCGCTTTCGGGGCTGCGACGGCTCTCCCCCCGGCGGAAGAACGCCGAGGGCGGGGCGTTCCCTGCGATCGGTTAGCGAGCGACTTATCCGTTGAATCGACGCGATAACTGCTGCAGCGGGGACTCTTGTATTTTTACTTGTGTTCGTGCACGATAAGCGCAAAAGTTTCGGGCCCCCCGACGGTGGCGTTTAACGCGACTTCACGGATGGAAGTTACTAAGAACGTTCCGACGAGGGAAGCGATAAAATGCGGAGGCTGTCGATCGGTTCCCTGTTTCAACGACGTCTCGATGCTAATTCGCCGTCGCACCTATCGCGCATTGCCCGATCGGTCACGGTGCATTTATCGCAACCATAGCACGCGACCCAGTACCGAAACAGATGTAATCCTAGACCGGTTGCGTCGCTTTTACGACACTCGGTTAACGCTTAATCGAGATCCGGTGGCATTAGACCCGGTCACGCCGCAGGACGCCCGAAAGCTATAGCTCCTTTCGGTGAGTTTATGGGGTGCGGATATGGCGGAACTGTCACGACGAGTCGAAGGATAAGATTTTCGAAGGGCGCGCGCCGTTCCCGGAGAAGGGATGGTTTAGGGGGATGAGGGCGCCTAGGAGACAGCGGAAGCGTGCAGACGCGAACGCAGCACCGACGGTAATGCGGCATAATACCCCGTAAGGGGGTTAAGAGTAATTCCTGTCGGCCAGGGGGTCGTCCCTTTCGACGTTTACGACGTGTTTTACGCGATCAAAGCGAGCCGTAACAATTATTGGACGATTTCGCGGCCGTAAAATTTTATTCGACCCCCACGGCCACCGCCGACGCGCTCTTCCACCCTCTTTTCTTCCGCAACACGACCCGCCGCGACGCCGCGGAGGGGATTCGATCTTCCACGACTCCGGCGAAACTACCCCTTCGCCACCTTCCTTCCATCGTGGATCAGAATCGCTACTCCGTTGCCAATTAACCCTTCGAGGATCGATGTCGTCGCATCGGGCGACGTCGGGGCTGTACGTTCGATCCTCGATCTTGCAAAACGTATAATTTAACCCTTTGCACTCGAACGGTGCCTCTAAGGCGCCTTTAAAAATTGTCACATTATTATTTAAACAACTTTTACATCGCTAGGTCTCCAGTTAAGGAATCGATAAAAATTTTAATGCTCTAAAGGCGAGTAACAGTAACTAATTTCATATGCACGAAAGGAAATTGACTACGTACGACGGAGCTATTATATTTAAAAATATTGTTTCGATTTTGGAATGGAATTGCTTCGAGTTCAAAGGGTTAATTATCGTGGCAAAAGATCGGTGTATATTTTTATTTTCACTCGGAACTACAAGACTCGGCTTGCCCGAGAAAATAGTTGCAGTATTTTCGAAAATCATCGCTCGCGAAGCGTCAACTTTCGAGAAACTTGTTTGTCGATATAATCCCGCAATCGGATCGCTTTTTATTCGATCACAATTTTGGCGGGAGGTAAAATAAGGTAGACATCTGTGCGTCGATGGCGTTAGACTCGTTTCGAAAGACCGACGACTCTCTGCTGTTTATTCAACGAATGGTTACGAAAAGGACGAGTTTTAACTTGTTTCATGGGGCGGACGTTTCCGGATTAGTTCCAGCTATTTTATAGAAGTGGCTCGCCGTGTTGTCCCGCTCTTCGCGACGACGCGATATTTTTCTTGGTTTCGCGAGACACAGTGTAACGGGAGACACACGGGGGTGACTGAAAAAAGGGCGGTCGGGCGAAAAAATTTATGTCTTAATTAAAATCGTTCCGCCCCGGTAACGAGAAGCCGGAGGCAACGGATAGACCGAGGTAAAACTCTCTCCAACCGAAGTCGACGGCTCGTCCTCGGGCTTCCAACGATCCGGCCTTTTTAAACAAAATTGCTTGCGTCGCAATTTGTCATACTTTTGCGAATGTTGCACCGTGACCCGTTCCTACACCGTTGCGACAATACGTACACTCTTTTATGGACGTCCGTCTTTTTGATTTAGGGGCAAGGCTCGACTTGAAAATCGAGGGTGACAAATCTTTCCTGCAATATGAAAATTTTTAAAAACGTAGGGCATGTTTACAATTGCTCCACGATGCTCTCGTCGCATCTTTGCGAATGCTACACCATGGTCCTGCCCCACAGATTTAGGGTTGATTGACTTGAAAATTGAGGCGACGTATCTTGTAAAATTATTTCCGCAAGAGATTGTTATCACAGCAGCAGAATTTCATGCGGATGTAGCAGAATAGACGAAGATATTCGTATCGAACAGACGATATCAGAAACCTCCATGGCGAGTCGAACCAGATATTGTACGGCATGGGGTTAACACGATGGTCCGAAGTTGCTGGTGACGCGTGTAATGCGACGAAACGGCGTGCATGCACTCGCAGAGGCACTTCTTTGTGTCGGGACGGCCTTGACGATGATTACGGACACCCGGTGTACACCGGTGGTGCACCTTTCGTTCGCGTTCCGGAGCTTTTGATTTACGATTGTTGGGAAAGCTGCGCGGCGTAGAGAAAGAGATTCGAGCACCCGTTCGCGCCGGAAGTCGCTCGGAGGGAAGGAAGAAAATAATAAAAGCGGCGAGCGAGCAAAGCGGAGGCGCGCCGAAGATATGGTCGAGCGAATTCGACGCGCGGAACTCCGAGAGGAAACGACGTCTGGATAACGGCGAGGGAGGAGGGCGAAGGGAGGGCCAGAAAGATTTCTGTGTCTCTTGGAAAAACATCGAGCACAGAGTCGGGGCAGCAGCGTGTGCAGAGAGCGCGAGAAACCGTTCGCGCAGGATTCCTTTCGGGAAACCGGAACTCGGGAATTGCCAACGCGCGAAAGAAATCGCGAACTTCTGGCCGGCGAGAGTAAAACGAGGAACGAGGCGTCCAGGCCGGAACTTCGGCGCACCGGATCGTCTGCGACGTCCGAAATGATCGCGATGTCGTCTATTGTCCCAGCCGGATATTCGAAACTCGCCGATATTTCTTGCCGCTTCGTTTGCGATGCAACGCGCGAACCTGTTCGATTAAAATTAACCCTTTGCAGTCGAGTGGCGACTCTGAGGCACTCAGAATAAGTGACACACTATTATTTCAAATAATTTAAACATTAACATTAACACAATTTAAAATATCCTAAGTTAGGAGAAATCCTCTGGTTCTCTAGTTAAAACAGCTTCCAGTGCAAAGGGTTAATATTTCTCACGAGCTTCTAGCTTTTTCCGCCTCTCTCCTTTCTTCAACCTTCCTCCATTCTCTCTCTATTTACTTCAATCTGTTCTTTGCTCTTCTACCCTCGTTCCGTATAATTCTCTCTGCTCTTGTCTATTCCCTCTTCTTTCGATTTACTTCTCTGTTGTCTTCTCTCTTCCTCCTACGTTCCATATGTTCCTCTCTGTTTCTTTCCGTTCGTTTCACTCCCTCGCTATCTGTTCCTATTTATTTCTATTTATTTCTATTTATTTCTATTTATTTCTGAGCGCTTGTCTCCGTTCCTCGTTTTTCCCGCGGATTACGTCGAGCAATTCGAGGTTGCGTATCGCCGAACGAACGTGACGCTGCTCGCTGCGTACAATTTTTAAAAACCGGTTCCAACCCGGCTGCATTTGCATTCGTTTTCGCTGCGCCGTGTTTCCGCGAAATTCGAGCCAAATAATATTCTCGAGTTTCGACGGACCTACCGACTCTTCAAGGACTCCAGAACATATCTCGATTCGCGAGTCCTTTCTGCTTCTCTTCGACGAGATTCGAATCGAAGGCGTGCGACTTTATGACTGGGACGCGGATTTTATGCGTTTAATTTATGAATTGCATAGTTGCAATTAAAAGTAGAACATAGATCAAAGGTACAATGTACTTCCAACTTAACGAAGTTATTCAAGAAATTATTCTTTACCGATTTCGATGAGTTACAAATTATACATCGCTTTGTTAAAATTATTTTAATCTTTCTGATTTTCGCACATGCGTCTACACGTTTTTGGCACAATTGCGAATAAGACTCGCAATCCGCAGTCGAGCCATTCTGCAGGAAAGAAATGATCGCCGGTCCCGTTCCGAAGTCGAGGACTTTCGGGAGCAACGATGATCATTCGAAGAGCGCGTTCGCTCGTAACCAAGCGAAACACGATATCAACAGCGGGGAACAGCTCGTCTCGATTTCTTTCGTAAATCAAAGGAGGCCCGGATATTCTTACGGCTCGGTGTCGATATCAGATCCCAGGGGTAACGCTTCTCGGCCCGTCTCCTTCCGTTGGCCTCCCTTTCGCACTCCCTCCACGAGCAACCCCTCCGATTCCGCCGACAGGATTCACCCTCGAATTAAAAGAGCAGCCATTCCCGTTGCCTGCCGGAGCTCTGCCAGCGTGCCAGCAACCCACCCCTCCTCCTCGTCTCTTTCTCTCTCTCTTTTCAACCCTCTGACACCCTCTTCTCGTCCCGCATCTGGACCAGGCTCGCGAGCATTGCTACACCGGCTCGGAATCTCGAGGGTGCGAGAACAGAACGGCGAACAAAATTGAAAGGATTTTGGGAATCGAGTCCTTCGAAGACGGAAGGGATCCTCGATCCACCTGGCCTCGATCACGGTCCCCGGAATCGATCATGCGATTCCATTACTTCGGATTTCGATTTTTAATAAATTCTTTTTAGTAAATGTACACGCGTACACGGACCCTTACGTTTGCGGAATGTTCGCGACTTTTCTCATTCCGCATCTGGACCAGGTAGGCCAGCATCGTTACCCTGGTCTGGGAGCGAAATTCAATAGACTTTGGGGATCGAGTGCTTCTGCGGTGGAGCGGATCTTTGATCTACCCGACCTCGAAGGCGGTCCCTGAAATCGATCATCCGACGCCATTATTTCCGCTCCGTTGTACTGCGATTTTCAACGAATCGTTTCGATTGTTGGCAAACTATGTATAAGGACTCCTTCGTTTGCGATATGTTCGCGAGTGCGGTAGACTGCAAATATGCTTTCGGTTTTGTCTCTTTTCTTATTCCGCGCCTGGGCCAGGTACGCGAGCATTGCTACGCTTCTTCACCTCTCCGAGGGTACTCCCTCAAGAATCAAGGATGCTATATCTATCTGCCGCGGCCATATCAATAACGTTACCGACTTGAAAAAATTCCTGAACCAGTCCCAAACATCCTTCCAGGCACCACCGCAGTCCCAAGAGGCTAGCATTTCAGGGGCCCACAGAAAAAAATCATTAAATCAAGCCCATTTTGGTCACTCGGTCGCTGATCGACATTTTGACATTCCGTGAAACCGTATACGAACTTCGCCGTGCTTTAGGAATCTTTCTTAACGATTGAAATGACGTATTTCGAAAAGTGCACGTACGATTTCACGTAAAGTAGACTATTCGGTATTCGAGATAGTATTTTAGCCTGTTCTAGCCACGGTGCTCCTCCAGCTGCGTCGCAACGCTTGTATCTGCCTCGATCCGGCTCGTGGCTCTTTCCATTTCCCCCCCGTACGGTCCTCTCTTTCTGTTTTCCTACGGTGAAAAGCGGGTAGCAGCCGACAACCCTTTGTTACCGTGCCTTATCTTAATTGCTTTCACGGGTTCCCGTTTAGATCAATACACACCAGCGACGTTCCACCGCCGCCGCTGTTGCCATACCACCACCCTTTTCTCTCTCCTGTCTCTCTCTCTCCACTCCCTCTCCAAGCCAGCTCGCGAATCTAAATTATCCTAAAGGGTGTTCGACCAGGGATTTTCGATTTTCTCGGCGTTCCCCATCTTTCCGCGCGAAACCCTCGTGTCTAGCGCCACTTCGAGTTTCTAAATATTTGCACAGCGTGGCCGGGGAAAAAATGGCACAGGTGTGGTGCTGCACGCTCGAAGAGGAGATCGAAGAGCTCGCGAAACGAGCTATCGACCCCTCTGCACTCGAAACCGTGTTCGAGAACTCGAGCACCTAAACGGTTCCTTTGATCCGACGGATTTCAACCCCGCACGGATTCCTTTGTAATTTTATCTTCGCGAATTTCAGAAGAATCGCAGAGCCCTTTTTTCAATCCTCTCGCTGTTTTACATTCCACGCGCTCGCGTTAATAAAGGCACGCCATGCGCAGTTCATCGATGGCCTTCGCTAAAAATATTTTCCGAATACTTCTCGAAGGTGTCTGCGTCTCGCGAGACAACAAAATCATGCCGAAGAACCGGACGAGAGCATTTCCGAAATCGATCGTTAAGATCGCGAGGAAATTCCTTGTAAATGTCGACGTCGGCGAACCTGATGGAACAGTATTCTCTGTGAACGCGTAAAACAACCCTCCCCGGTTTCCCCTGTGTCCCGATATCGTTCCGCGCGAGATTGACGCGAACATCGCCGTATCGGGGGGTTGATTACGGCTTCCTTATGGCGGAAATTTTGCCTCGGCTATACACGGGGCGAGAGCAGAACAGCGGAGCTGGCGGGAACGGTAGATGCCAGGGTAGCGAATTAGTCGTGCAATTAGCTTGATCTTCAACGGGGTGTCATATTAACGCAGTTTCGCCGGTTAACGATCCTCGAAAACGACCAGCGTTACGTTGTCGCCGCGGCTCGTACACGTTCGTCTAGCCGGCCCCGTGTTTCGCAGTGCGAAACTTCGCGTTGTGACGGATACTCTCGACCGACAGGAAGCCGGCCGGCTCGAGAGAAACAAGGGAAACAGCGGGAAGAGAAGCAGCTGCCAGCCTGCGGAGCAACGCGAACGGCAAACCAAACAGAATCACCGAGAGCGAGAGACAAAGCTAGTGACAGAGCTAGTGAGAGAGAGGAAGCTCGAGAAGTTAGCTAGAGGGAGTGACAGAGCTACCGAGGGAGATAGCGAGCAGGAAAATTGAAGAATTAATGAATTAACAAGTAGAGGAGTTAGCGAGCGAGGGAAATAGCAAGTATAAGAAGTAGGGAGTAAAAGAATTAGCGAGCGTGAGAATGAGCGAATTAATGAATTAACAAGTAAAAGAGTTAGCGAGCGAGAGAATTGACGAATGAATGGATTAACAAGTAGAAGAGTTAGCGAGCGAGGGAAATAGCAAGTATAAGAAGTAGGGAGTAAAAGAATCAGCGAGTGAGAAAAGTAGCTAGTGAGAAAATTAGCGAGCGAGAGAATTAGCGAATGAATGAATTAACAAGTGAAAGAGTTAGCGAGCGAGGGAAATAGCAAGTATAAGAAGTAGGGAGTGAAAGAATTAGCGAGCGAGAGAATTAGCAGGCGAGAGAAACAGCGAGCGAGAGAATTAGCGAATGAATGAATTAACAAGTGAAAGAGTTAGCGAGCGAGAGAAATAGTAAGTATCAGGATTAGGGAGTAAAAAAATTAGCGAATGAGAAAAGTAGCTAGTGAGAAAGTTAGCGAGCGAGAGAATTAGCGATTGAAAGAATTAGCTAGTGAGAAAATTAGCGATGAGTGAGATAGGGAGGGGGTGTGACAATACGAATGAGCGAGCGAGCAAAAGAGAATGAGAGAAAGAGAGAGAAAATAGCGAGAGAGAGT
>CM052085.1:1346989-1380111 GCA_028453745.1 Agapostemon virescens
AATAGCAACGAGAAAGAGCGAACGAGCGAATGAGCGAGTGAGCGAGCGAGCGAATGTGTGTGTGTTTGTGTGAAAGAGAGAGAACGATCGTGGAAGAGAGGTAGAGAGAAGGCTAGAATGTACAGAGCCAGCAGACCGTCTCAGTCGTAAAATGTTAACTGCTAGTAAAACTGAGTTTACGTGCTTGTAAGGACCCCCCCAGGAGGTTAGCAGACCCTGTGCCACGGCGACACGGTTCCAAGGGCCTCCCCTTACCCCTTAATGGTGAGATTATTGCCCGTAAGCCACCCCCGATTACTTTCTTCCGCTCGATACCCGAAAATAATTTCGAGCGCTTCATTCCGCGGGCACGCGCCGCTTTCTCCGCGCGCGACGTACAACCCCCGAAATTCTGTTTTAGAACGTTCTCCCTCACCCCGTTCCTCTCCGTCTCGACGATATCGTCCCACCGCCGTACCGTACGAATAAGCGAAAGCACCGTGGATGGCTCACGGGCTTTTAAGTTTCAATGGAACAACTTCTTCCGGCCAGCATCGCCGTAAACGTACGTTTTATTTCACGGCCGAACGACGCGCGCCGGGCTCTTTCATTTTTAATTATCCGACGAACCTCGCACCCACCCCTAAACTTTTAACGATTCACGTACACACACAGAGACGCGCACGCACACCGGCTGTTAACCCTTCTCTATATGCCAGGGTCGCCGAGGATCATTCGATTCGCTTCCAAAACGCGTTGCTCGATGGCTGCGGGCTTCTTTTAAGCGGTCTCTATCGGTTTCGATCGAGTGCCTTTTAAATCGAGCGAATTCATTAAAATTGGACCGAACGCCTCGAGTACATTCTACGAAGGTCGATCGAGAGATTGGCACAGCCCTCGATGTGCAAAATTTTTATCAAAAAACGTTGCGAAAATTGTAATTGCAACACTGTAATTATACTAAAAGCTTCGGTTATCAACTTTTCGGGCCATTTATCTTCCACCAACAAATTCTTCAAAGTCCCCAAACGTTGTCACCTTATAGCTTACTCCTCCTTGCCGTTAAAATTCCACCAACAAAAATCCTGAAACAACGAAGAACATCATCGACAAGAACGAACAAAACGAAGCTGCGAAATTTTCCGAAGAAAGCTCCGCATTTCGCGGCAGCGGTCCTCCCGAATTCTACCAAATTTCCCGGAGCAAAATTCTCGCTCCCTCGACAAGAGAATGCTGCGAATTTAGTTGTTCCCGGTGCGAATCCGAAAGTTTCGCGACCGTACGGCTGCACCGACAGCGTCGGGAGCTTCTTCCTCGAAGAAACGGTTCCCCAGCGATCGACTCCGCGTCTTCGCCCTTCCTCCACCGTCCCGGGGATGGTTCTCGAACCCCTTTAGCTCCGTGGCTGCGACCCTAATTGTTACACTTCGTATAAATGCATTAGTTCCGCGCATTCGTTTCACGGTCCCGCGGATCCCCGGCGAACTTTCCGCCGCGCGTCTCTCGAGACTTCTTCTCGTCCTTCCTCTTCCTCTTTTTATTTTCTCGCTGGCGCCCGCGCGGACGTCGAGAGGAAACTTCTAACGAATTTAAATTACGGCTCGAATAACCGCGAACTTAATTAATTCAACGGTCAAATCTCAGCACGGGGGATGCGTGCGGCTGTCGAGCACGATGCCGGCTCGTTTAACAAACTGCCGCGCGTTACGATTCAACGAGAACTCTCAACGGCCGCTTCAATTTATCCCGCCATACTTTCGGCCATCACTTTTTCCTCTCGCGGAATCACCCGCGACGCATCTTTCTGCGAATCGATCTCGCGATTCGACGAGATCGACCCTCGATCGCAGAGTCGACTTTTGCCAGGGTCGAAGACTCCCTTAACACTTTATCGACCGGAAGCTTATTAATAGAATTAGAATTCTATTTTTACATTTCAATTTGTAACAACGTTATTAGACAATATTATTGGGGATGCATTGCTGATCCGCAATAAAAATTGCTGTCAGCGTTGATAGACCCATTAAAAAGTTTTCAGTCATGGATCATGTGCCTTACAAAAATCCTGAAATAATCGCCGGTCGATAAAGTGTTAAAAATTTGTTTACTCGAGAAAGCGTTCCAATCGAGACCGCTAGAAACGTAAACGAATTGAATTGCAGGATCGCGGAGACGCATATTGGCCGGTTTAACGCGATCGAATAGTTTTTGCCACGGGTTGTACCTAATCGGCGCTCCCCCAGGAAGCATAACTTCGCTCGAGTTTTCCCGCGCTCGCCGGCCCGCGCACGTGTTGGTTTTCCCCACACGTTCGCGCGGAGGGTGAAAAACTGTCGAAGAACCGTCGGGGGTTGGTTGCATCTTCCGTTGCTCGGCGGCGAACTGTCACGCAGGCCCGCGGAGAACCGACAGGAGAATAGAAAAGAAAGGAAGAATGGGAGAATGGAAGAAAGAAACGCGCCGAGAGAGTGAGAGAGAAAGACAGAGAGAGAGACCCTCGGTGTCTGCGGTTTTATGGGTCGTCCAGCTCCATCATGCGCCGTAAAACTACAATAAAACCACTGTTACAACGCCGGAGAAACCACCCCCGCTCCGAAAACCACTGCGTGCATCGGTCCTTAAGACAAAGCGAAAGGGTCTTGGACCAGGGATGCTGATCCGGGAGGGTACACCGAAGCAAAATTGATTCTTTTACGATCGGTAAACGTGAGACTTTCTACCTAACCCCTTCACCGTCGTGCTGCCGGCACTCGCAGCTGCCTGGAAAATTGCTATCGCGATTTTTCGACCATTTCGCGCTTTACCCGAACGGATCCTCTCGATCTCCGACCTTGCGGCACATCGTTTTGCCATATCGTATTCCTCCAAGCGAGTCGCAACCGCGATCGCTGCCCAACGATTCCAACAACCGTACGCACTCGACAACGTCGATTACTTTTGCCAGAACAATTGCCAATCTTTCAGCGCCCGTAAAATCGTGATCTTTTTTAATTCAACCCTTAACTGTCGACAGCTTTCTCTCTAATGTTTGCCCATTGGACGATGGAAAATTGGGTGAACATTTTTAACGGTTAGGGGTTGAACTTCGAGTACCAGATTCTTGTTTTGAATTCTTCGAGGACAGAATTACGTAGCCAACTTCTAAAGTTGCTAATATACAATTGTAATATCGTGTTCAATGAATTGAGAGCTAATAGGAATGGCGTTTTCTGATTGTTGCAGTGCTGTCGTTAAGGAACACTCAGGAAGAAGAGCCGCAGGACCCGCAGCTAATGAGGCTGGACAACATGTTGATCGCAGAGGGTGTAGCCGGACCGGAAAAGGGTGGAGGTGCGGGAGCTGCGGCATCCGCTTCGGCGGCTGCAGCGGCTGGACCACCTGGACAACCTGACAACGCGATCGAGCACTCGGACTACAGAGCCAAGCTGGCGCAGATCAGACAGATCTACCACCAGGAACTAGAGAAATACGAACAGGTTAGTTCGCGAAGTCCTCCTCGATCCTCATTCGACGCACCCTCTTTTGTAAACTGTTATTCCGGTTTGCGGAATATTCAGCATTTTGCGAAGCAGGTTGTGCATTTTCAAACTAAATCACGGACTAGTTTTCTATGATTTTCCGAACGAATTTGATGGGCCCTTTCCCGAAGAATTATTCGAGATATCGCGTTTAGACCCTTCTGGTTTATTTATCGCCGTTTGAACCGCGATAAGACGATAAGGAAAAGTTGGCTATGGCGGAACACGCGCCGAAGATGCTCTAAAATAAGTAGCCGTTCGATTTTGACGCATCGGTGCGTCACCGGTCGCGAAACGGATTAACGTACAGCATTGCGAACGGGGGCGAAACGTCCTGGAATGGTCCCAGGTAATCGAATCGAAGCGGCGGTTTTTCGCATGCCGTGTTCTCGTGTCCCGGGGATTTTTTCCTCGTTTCGCGTTCGAGCCTCGAGGCGGTCCGATAAGAGACCAGTTTAGGTTCGCGGTTCCGAGAGAGAAAGGGAGAGAGAGCTCGTATCCCGGCTCGCCAATTTGCGTGCTAATGAACCGAGCTCGCGCTAAGTAAAATCTCGCGTGTCGGGCTGTATCGCGGCCCGCGGATCTCTTTAACAAGGCCCTGCTCCCCGCGGGCTATCGCATTTCCCGCGGAAACTCGACGAAATTCTGAAAACGGTTCTCGCTGACTCCGGAAAACTCCTCTTCCCGCCCTCGGTCCGCCTTTGCACCGCGATTCATCTCCTAACATTTAGGCAATTTCTCGTAATTCCTCGTCGACAAACAGCTCGCTCTAAATACTCTTTCGTCATTGATTCCTGGGACTACTCTTAGAAACTTTGTACTTTGCCGCGAAAATTTGCAAAGTCTTGTAATTCCTCGGCGACAAACAGCTCGCGGATAAATACTCTTTTGTCATTGATTCCTGGGACTACTCTTAGAAACTTTGTACTTTGCCACGAAAATTTGCAAAGTCTTGTAATTCCTCGGCGACAAACAGCTCGCTCTAAATACTCTTTCGTCATTGATTCCTGGGACTACTCTTAGAAACTTTGTACTTTGCCAAGAAAATTTGCAAAGGCAAACTTTTCCAGAAACATTTTTGGAACGTCCGATATAAGTTACGCAATACCCAGAGTCCTGCAACCTCCGTCGATCATCCGAGTCGCCAAAAAGGGCCAGGAGACGGCCGCTATATTTTTCGCATGTCCATTCGACCTCTTGGCAACGGGTTAAGGATCGTCGGAATCGTTCGCGATCATAGTCAGCGCCGTTATCGATCAGCATTGTACCTGGCCCGGGTCCCAGGCTGCTTTGCATTCCCGGTTTCGATGTTTTCATCGCGGGGATTCGGCGTCCGGCGCATTCAATTCGCCGCTCATTAATATGCGCGCGCGATTGAAACAAAAAGCCCCCGGTTCGCCTCTCCTCTCGGCTGCATCCCTGCTCCACCCTCCCGCAATGGAGCGACTCGCTTATCAGCGGCGAAAGCGTCGTTCTTTTCAAACCGCCCCGCGTTTTACCTTCGCGCTGTTCGAAAACAAACGCGGCTCCCGTGCGTAAATACCGAATCACTCTCGCCACGCGAGAATGGGAGAGCCGTGGCGAGAGAATACGAGGGAAAGAGAGAGAGAGAGAGAAGAAGGGGTTGAATTGCCACACCCGTTTCGACCCCATATTTCACCGGGTGTCAGCGGTCTTGATGTTTCCCGGCAGTGCATACGCAAAACCCTCGCTTCGGAGTCCACCTAACGCACCGTGCACACACGGATGCGTGCGCGGAACTCTTTGCAGCATACAGCTTGCAGCTTGCAGCTTGCAGTTCGCGCGTATCGAGCAGAGAGCGCAGCCCCCGCGGATCGAGACGTACGAGTTCGCGTGCCGACGCGCCCCACATCCAACTGCAGTTGCCTCGCAGTTGACGCCCTATCGATAAACCTGCCCATTAACAAGTTTTAACTCTCTGTCCCTCTCTCTCTTGCTTTCCTTCTCTCTTTCCCTTCCCCCGTTGCTTCCTGCAAAACGAATCGCGTAACCGAGATCGCTTTGATTTCCCTCCGACCTGCACCGCCGGCACGTCGGTGTTCCTCGATCGTCGCGTGCCCACGCGATTTTCCAACCCTTTCGCCGACTTCATCGGCTGCACGGTCTCGTCGAAACGTGCCCTTTCACGCGCGTTTCGCACACCGTCCGTCTCGCAATCGATGGCACACAGCTATTCAACGTTCGAGCTGCCGAGCACCATCGAGCGCTTTCAACCCTTAGAGAGCGTGTTTTTTTTTAATACTCGCCCATTATGGCTTGCAACGTTATACCACGGCGGTGGGGAAAATAAATCGAATGAAAACTCAATCTTTTTTGCGTGTACCCGCATCGGGGCCTTCCGCGTTTTATGGGGTAAGTGCTATGTCCCCATAACGGGGCCTTTGGCCTTTAACACGTGAAGAGTTACGTCAGTGAAATGAAAATATCCTAGGTCAGAGAAGATGTCTGAAGTTTTCGAGTCAAAGCAGCTTCGAGTGCAAAGGGTTAATAAAGTAAAGTGTTAAATAAAGTTTAGCTAAAATCTTTCCGTTAAGAGTTAATAAATTAGTAAACGTATTTATTAATAAATTAATAAATTGATTCGGCTGGAAATCTAAATGCGCTGGAATAGACGATTGAAAAGAGAAGCCGCTTACCTCGAGGATTTACACAGTTGATCGAGCACGTCTCCGTTCGCGAACGAAAAGAGATGCACGACCGGCGGCCGCATTTACGTAACGACCCGCTATAATTTGATTAGTCGAACGGTCGACAATCGAGCACGAAAATGCTTTCCTACGCGGAAGAGGAGGATGATTCGAACCCGTTCGCTCGGATCGGTCTAGCGTACAGATAGCGCGATTGTTATTTAAATGAACACACGTTCTTTAGACGCGATAGGGGTCGGGGGGTGGTGGTGGTGGGTAGCCGAGTTTTTGGCGCTTGGGGGTGGTTCGCGGAAGCTCTGTGTTTCGGGGGAATATATCGCTACGCTTAAAAGTAACGATATTGCCGGGTGATATCGTCGCGGCCAAAAGTTTTATCATAACCGAAATTTACTATTGAAACTCGCGGGGCTCGCGGTCTAAAGAGAGAGAAAGAGAGAGAGAGGGGTGAGAGAAAGAGGAGGGGAGAAGCGAGCCCGGTAACTGCATTAGGGTGAACGTCTGCCTGGCTATGCAAAATGGCGTGACAAGTACGAGAATAGAACCGCGCCGAGTTTTACGAGATCGCGTGATCACCGCCAGCAAACATCGTCTGGCATGAATTTTACTGGTGCATGCCCGCCTTTATTTCGTCCGATTCGCAATCCAGATTTCAACCGGCTCGGCCAGCCGCTCGCACAGCGTTGTCGCGATGAAAGCAACAACCTCCGCTCCCAGCCGCTGCACTCATCGCG
This sequence comes from Agapostemon virescens, assembly GCA_028453745.1. NCBI lineage: Eukaryota > Metazoa > Arthropoda > Insecta > Hymenoptera > Halictidae > Agapostemon > Agapostemon virescens. The sequence goes on from CM052085.1 coordinate 1,353,887, forward strand.
CACCAACGCGATTCTCTTTCGCTTCCACTGCCGAAACGAGCGGGCAAAATCGTCGGTTAAAAAGTATCGAAAACTTTCGTTCGCACGCTCGCCACGGTTTTCTGAAGAGCGCAAAGGGTTAAGAATTGACATCTTCGGCATAACGCTTATTATAGTTAGAACCACGCAAAGTCCAACTAAATTGATCCCAGTCACTTTTACAAAGCAACGCGTTGCAATTACTTTTCGGACTAGGTAGGATTGCCATTAATTTTCTAGTTGACGCAGCTAAGGGCGCAAAGGGTTGGGGTTGACGGATCCGTAACGACGTTCTTTTCCTCGCGGAGGAATCGCCGCGTTTTAATACGGTCTCGCGTAAGATCGTCGTGTGTTGCGGTAACCGCAGAACAACCGCGGTTCAGGTATAGTTAACAACCGCGCAGGTTGGAATTTCGATAACGTCCGCGGGCCAGGAGCCCCACCCCCGGTTTCTGCTTGCTATACGTCCATGGAATACGCGGGCAAGTATTAATAGACCAAACCGCAGTGAAAATTAGAGGCGCCGCGAGGAAACTCATTTCGGTGTCCCGGATTAACGACCGTCGACACTTGTTGGCTGCATCGTTCCGATAGACCTGTTGTTGACGCGTTGCAAAATTGATCAGTTTCTTGGATAATTGTGCATTTCCGGGCCGACACACCTGGACGATCGTTCGAGCTACCCTCCGTGGCAATCGTAGGTAATTATACAGACTACACGGACAGGGGAATTCAACGTTAAACCTACCTAAGGGATGAACCCATCGTCGGACCCTAACCCATCGACCAGCGCGCATTGTTTTAAGAACACCAGAAGATTTATGTGGATCTTCTGCAAATTTTATTGCGATATGCTGTTGCGAGGGCGGTCCGACCGCGGCTTTATCAAAGTCACCGTTAACACTAATATAATTTTCATTTCAACCCCTTGCTTACCTCTCGAACTCGAAACAAATAACACCTTGCGTCTACCTGCGAAACAACCGTGCGATGATACTGATTCAAAACGTAGTCTTTTGTACCATAAGGCTGGGAATAATTATTGGTACTAAATTAATAATAATTGGAATAAATTATTGGTACTTTATTCGTTTCCTTCCAACCCCCCCGGGCTGTAGTAGGATTAGCGTTAGGGCGACTCGCTTGTCCTTCGCGACAAATTGTTGGCATTCGACGTTGATCGTCGAAACGGAAGAACAAAGTAACGAACAGTATCTCGCAGCAGCTTCGTCGTGAGAATTTCGTGTACTGGGGAAAACAGTGGAAAACGGGCATCGTCGTGTTTCGCGGGCAAGAGTGCCGTTGCTTATCTCGAGAAACAAGTCGGTAGCCGATATCTGCCGCGTGTTGTTTCGGCGATAATTTAAAAATTGGAGAAAACAAGGACGCAGGGGGGACATAATTCTCTATGGGTTTTCCATCCAATCCACCTACTCGAGATCGTCTTCAGCCCCTCGGCCCCGGCAGGAATGAAGCTGATCCGCCGCCACCCTTCTCTCCGATCCTTGTGTGTACGCTTGCTGCGAGGAGACCGAGAGAAAGAGAGAATAGAATGGAACAAGAAAGAGAGAGAGAGAGAGAGAGAGAGAGAGAAGGAGAGAGAAGAGAAACGGGGTAGGATGGAAGAAAGACGAGGAGAGCACCGGGGGATGGCGGCAGAGTGGAATCCATTTCGAAATTGCGAGCCACCCTGTCCGACCTCTCCCCTACCGACCTCTCTTCCTTCTAGCGCCTTCCCTCAGGAAAATCCACCCTCCTACACCCCCTTTTCTGCCTCTCTCTCTCTCCCTTTTTCTTCCTCTCCAGTCCCTACTTCGCTCCCTCCGGAAGGTAGCGTGCTCGCCTCGAATACTGATATCGAGCAAAGTCCTTTTTCCCTTAAACCGAGCAGCCACCAGGAATAATGCATTATACGTACGCGTCTTTCGTCTCGTTTCCTCGTCGCCCCTCCGCCGCCGGATTCTCTCCCTTTCCCTGTGTATCGTCGCCCTTTCCCTGCGTTCGCCATTTTCGAGTTTCGCCGACCTTCCTCTCGCCACGGTATCGTTCCGCCAAAATATCGGTGATCAGCAACTTTCAGACAACCGTTCGCCCTCTAGTTTAGCTGCAATCCCGAATCGTAACCGAGGGGACAAGCTGCAGCGGACTTGTCCGGTCTCTTCTTCTCCTCGGACTCTCCCTAGAAAGTTTCCAGACTCTCGATTCGGTTCACCAGCCGAAATTTTACGTTTGTTCCGCGTAAATTGCGCCGGAGTCTGCTCTAGTTTGGAAGCAAGGACTCTATACAGGGTTCTCAGATTTCTTCTTCTCTTCGGATTGTCCGGAGAAAGTTTCTAAACTCCCAACTCGGTGCACCGGTCAAAAATGTACTCTTCTTCTGTGATTTCTTCGGCGTAAGTTGCGCAGAGGAGGTCTGTTCCAGTTTGAGAGCAGGAACTCTGACAGAACACGCTATACCGGGCTCTCTCAAACTTCTTCTTCTCTTCGAGGCTTCCAATTTTGTCCGCAAATCGAAAAACAAGCATCCCAGAAATGATAGAAATTGCCCAATCCTCGAAATAAATTAACAGTCGAAATTTGAAGGAACGAACTGTGAAGAATCGTGTCCGTGGATGAAATACGGATTCGCGATCGTTCAGGGTGGCTCGGTCACCCCGGAAAACGTGGATCTCGGTCCGAAAAGGCTGCTATCTTCCCGGTGATGGTCGGAGGGAGTTCAGAGGGTGGGAAACGGGGGAAAAATGACGACGCTCAAGTGGATTTCCGTTTCATTTCAGGCGTGTAACGAGTTCACGACCCACGTAATGAATCTGCTGAGGGAACAGAGCCGCACCAGGCCGATCACGCCGAAGGAGATCGAGAGGATGGTCCAGATCATTCACAAGAAGTTCTCGAGTATTCAGATGCAGCTGAAACAGTCAACCTGCGAAGCCGTCATGATCTTGAGGAGTCGATTCCTGGACGCGAGGTCTGTACCACATCGTCTTCCCAAATTTTTTCCGCGTCAATTATAAATGCCAGACGATTCTCTTTCGCATAGAATTATTTCGGAGACTCTCCAAAAAACGGTAATATATTTTCTAATAACGTTATCAATTTCCAAGATAAAATTGTCGGTCATCGAAAAATCGTTGTCGAATAGTTCGTTTGTTTTGCACGGAGCTTATTGCACGAAGTTGCTACGGCTTTGAGAAAATGCCGGAAAGGATTAGCCGCGGGCGATGAATTTTCAAGAACTGTTCGAAAGCTCTCGGCGTTGCGTTAACGCGTTCCCCGACCAGCGAAACTGAGATTCCCCGTTACCGCCGGCTGTAAAACGTTGCGCGGAACTTTGTTGCAGGCGTAAGAGACGGAACTTCAGCAAACAGGCCTCCGAAATCCTGAACGAATACTTTTATTCGCACCTCAGTAATCCTTACCCGAGCGAGGAGGCCAAGGAAGAGCTCGCGCGAAAGTGCGGTATCACCGTGAGTCAGGTAAACGAACGGGCGAAGCATTTTCTATGTCTTCTCTATCTTCTTCATTCGAATTCACACTCGCCTGAATTGACTGGCAACGATCCCCTTTCCACGTTCGCTCGGAAACCCCTTTATGCCAACCGGTTACTCCAAACGCTTTCCACAAAATCGAAACACCAGCAAATTGCAGCCGGAAAATTGCCGATCATTCAAAAGAAGCATTTTAACGCATCATTCGCGTCGTTTGAACACGACGGAATTAATTATAATTGCCTTTTTACGTTAATATATTCGTTGTACAACATTTGGCGATAATCCAGAAACTGCAGTCAAATCGACAGACTTTACGACGGAATAAATTCTTCGGTTATAAATGTATTTTTACGTTAATTATTTATTTTTAATTAATTACGTGATCCAGAAAATGTTAGAAGCTCGACAGGCTACTCGTTGCGTTGCTTTTTTCAATTATTCAATTACTTGCTTCGATTTTATGGGATTTTTGTGGATGCTGGTTTGGCAGTCGAGTCTTTCACGTCTGAAAAGTTTGATAACGCGTTGCCCGAGACGATCGATTATTTTTAGAGAAGCAGTTTGTACAAGTTGGAAGAATTGAACGGTATCGGTTCGCAGGTTTCCAATTGGTTCGGCAACAAGAGGATACGCTACAAGAAAAACATAGGTAAAGCACAGGAGGAGGCGAACTTGTACGCAGCCAAAAAGGCAGCTGGTAAGTTCCGTCCTTCGCCAAATGAGCGACGGGTGTTCCTTGATGAGTTCGTTTCGATAAATTAGAAGCAGAGAAAACAAAAAGCTAAGAAAATATCGGCGGCTAGGACTTTTCGATCGAATCCGAACGGCTGAAACTCGACGATTCAAATTCGCGAACATTTTGACACGGTACTGGCGAGGCGTTGCTGATGAAAGAACTATCGCTTCCGACCACCTTCTGTCTCCCCTGCAGAACAAACCGAAAAGATCCTTTAACGTTCGAAGAAAAAACGAAACGTAACGATATATTTTCAAAAAACGAGAAAAGCGTCGTTGTACGTGTTTAACAATTCGGGTTTAAACCTGGCATCGATGCAAACAGTCGCTCGGTCGTTTTGGAAAACATTCTGTTCTTGCGCGGATCTGTTGTAAATTTATTAATCGAATCCGTTAAACTATTCTTTGAAACGTTCCTGTTCAAAGTTCCCATGGAACGTTTAAGCAAAGAAATCTTCATTGGAAAAGTGTTCTTGCGAAATAGATACTTTAGAATCCTCTCTAATTTAGGAGAACGTGTTCCTGGGAAACGTGAATTGTAATCTGCACGTTCAGAACGCCAACGTTGACTGTAACAATTGTTTAACACAATCGCAGACGTCCAGTATTCGTTGCAACGATCGAGAACCTCTTTCTCCTCCAGAAAATGTCGAAACGCCGCAGAGTATCCCGTAAAGTCCAAAGAAAATTGACACGCAAGATGTCCGAGTCGATTTCGAGCAACATTTTCCTTTGCCGATTCGCGATTCGCCGCTTCGTTTTCGCGTTATCGATGCAAAATGCTGACTAATCGGAGCGCGGCGAGGGCAGGCGCGTTTCGGCTCGGCCAACGACAACTTCGCGCTCGGTGGCGGGGCGGAGTCCGTTCGCTGCAAGCCACGCCCCGATCGGTTCGCGTTTTTCGCTTACAACTCGAAAACGGAGCGTCGGATCGCGAATCGGCAAAGGGAAACATTGCTTAGAATTATCTCGAGAACATCTCCGTCTCGTTGTTCTTCGAACTTCGCGGAACGACTATCAAACAGCTCCGCAATTCTTTCGATCCCCGGTTTAAACTCGCTCGAAAGTCGAAGCTCGGCGAACCGGTGCGACTGTGTCGTCTCTGGAAATTAGCGGACTTTGCCGAGAGCCTTAACAAAGAGATCGACGTTTCCAGCGGAGAAAGGGAGGTCCTCGGAGCCGAAGACGATTGTCGATGGACGACGCGTGTCGTGTTTCGCGTCCCCTCTATTTACCGCGACGCGCATTCTCGCGGGAATTAGGAGAAAAATGTCGGGTGTTGGTTTTCTCGGGGAAATTCCTGGCATTCGCGGGACTCGTGGCTCGCAATTACGCGCACTTCCCTTAACTACCGGAGGCGTCTCTTTATTTTCGAGAGAGAAAGGGAGAGAGAGAGTGAAAGAGGGAGTGAGAGAAAAAGAGAGAGAGAAAGAGAGAAAGAAGGAGCGCCGCTGCAGCGAGATATTTTTAACTTACCAATTGCACGGAGAGAAAGCAAGAGAGAGATGGAGAGGGAGAGCGAAGAGACCGTGCGACGAAAAGACGAGGGATGCGGTTGTTCTTCTTCTCGTGTGTTCTCGCGTTTCTTTCGACGCCCCCTTTCAGTTTGCTGCCCTTTCCTCAGCCACGCTTCCGGTGCACGCGGCCCCCCCTGTAATTAAACAAACGGAATTCCAACCCCCGGAGGAATACGATTTCCTCCCTTTTTCGTCGATAGACGAAATTGCTCGGGACGCGCGCGCGCGCGCGCCTGTCCACCAATCGCCAGCTACGCCGACCCAACTCGGAAAGTATTCGTACTCCTTCGAAAAGAATCGAGAAGAAAAAAATCTTATCACGATCGATCAACGATACATTTGCCAGTCTTGATAACCAGTGGCGTGATCGAACCCTCGAGAACGCCTAATCTCTGATTTTTAACCCTCTCGCCTCGTATTTTCTCTTTCAGTCGTATCAAGAGGTCTAAAATAATGCAAAAATTTGGTCGACAAATACATAAAATTCGCAATTCGCTTGTCCTTTAAAAGAACAGATCTTACGAATTGCCAATTTTTCAGCGCGAAAATAGTTTCGCAAAGAGGACACGTCGAGCGCTGCAAAATGGCGGAACAGTCGCGGATTGGGAACGCGTTAAGGGGTTGGTCGTTCTACGTTGAAGCGGGATCGTCATCGAATGATTTTAGCGCGACGCGCGACGAAAGGGTTGATGGAACGTGCTTTGAAAATTGAGTTCGAACGGTTTAGACCGCCACTGGTTACGGATAGGGACGCAATGCGACGTAGAACCAGAGAAAAAGAAGGGAAGAAAGGGAGAGAGTGAGAGGAGGGGGAGGAAAGGTAGAGAGAGGCCAGAGAGACAGACGGAATGTATCGGTGTCAGGCGGAAGAACTTAAAAGACGCACCCTCGAATTTTGTATGCACCGCGATTGTTTCTACAGCAGCTTTTGCAGGAGCGTCGCCGTACAGTATGGGCGGTGCCAGCCAGGGCACCCCGACGCCGATGATGTCGCCGGCGCCGCCAGGTGGGCCCCAAGACATGGCCGGTTATGGCATGGGCATAAACGGTAGCGATTATGGCTCGCAACCGTACAACGACGGCTCGATGGGCTACGATCCTATGCACCAGGTAATTAACAAACGATCATCTATCTCGCCACCTGAATAGTTTCTTGGACTTTTTTTTTTTTAATCTAATTTACCCCGTAGTCGGCGTCAATTGCCTCGCTTTCTTCGATATTATACATATTTATATTTATACATATATATATAACTTTATATATATATATATTTATCTACGTACATACAGTCTTATACACAGTCGGTCACGAAAATGCCACGCATCCGATGAATTTTTAATATTTTCATTAATTTCGCTGGTCACACGAACGTCGATGCAGCTGTTCAACACCTAAATTCGTTTTCTCTTTGCCGATTCGCGATACGATTATTCGTTTGAGAGTTATTAGCGAGAAAGACGGACCAATCGCGGCGCAGCGGGGGCTGGCACATGTGACGTCAGTCTCGGGAAGAATGGCGGCTGGTCCAGGATACGCTAGCGCCCCGAATGTTCCGCGTTTTTCCGTTAATAACTCCTCGACGATGCCGCGAAGAGCGTTTTCGCAAAGGAGAAAGTTACTTGGAACGATCTCAAGAACCACGTATAATAAATATCAACGCGGAACAACAAACGCGTTCGACGGGCATACTTTTTAATACGAAATTCCGCAGTTAATCGGTTGAACGACGAACTATAATTGCCTAATAGTTGACGCGACGCGGTTAATATGCACTCGCGCGCAAATTAAAAAGGAGCAAGTGGAATTTAAAAGAGCGGGGACGATTAAACGAGTTGAATTTCGTGCAATCGGTGTGAAACATTTTTGTTTCGCGCGAGCGTCCGCGCGCGGTCGATGAATTCGCGGCTGATACGATGTCCCTGGAGGGTGTCTCTTAAAAGTATCGCAGTTTCGCGGGGACGTTTAGTTTTCGAGTGGATCTCGAAGTAACGAATGGTCCGTAAAACGTTCGGAACCTTCGCGTTTCCGTCTGAAATATGCAAAACTCGTCGGATGCGGTTCCATGACCGACTGTGTGTATACATATACGTGAACCACCCCCTTTTGCATTCTCTGAGCATGTGCTAGATTCTCTTCTGATAACGCTTGCTCCCCCGCCGGAGTTCGAGGGACCATCCTTGGCTCGAATGAATGGAAAGAGACGAATTCGAAAGTTATCGTACACCAAAAAAAGAAAGAACAAAAAAGAAAAAGGAAAAACATAAAAACAAAACAAAAAAAAAATATAGAACAGAGAAATGAAAGAAACGTAGTTGCATTTGTATACTCGATTGACGAAAGAACTCTGTCGCAGCAAGCACACATTATACGATTTCCATCCATTTTCAAGCCGGTGTTCATCTCCGTAAATGCATGCGCATCTCACCGCATATTCACACATCTTGCGAGACTGGACGTTTGGATAGAAGGGAGCGAAAGGGAGTGAAAGAATCGGAGAGAATCGGAGAGTGGATAGTTGGTGGAGGAGAGGAGAGGATGGTGCGCGGTGTCTGTGAAATTGCGTTTGCGCGAGCGCTCGTCTACACGGTGATAGTAGTAAGTGTCCGTCGATGAGGTTCGGGGACTAAACGCATTTCTGGCGGCGATATTTCAAAATTAATTTCTTCTCTCATTAAACACGGTGAATTAGGAAAGATTACTTTCCACATTGGAGAATGGCCGAAGTCGAGCTTAATTTCTAGAGTTACAGAACTTTTTGGACAAGGGAAAGTTTATTTTTCAAGTAGGAAAAATTGCGCTGATTAGAGAAGATTAGTTTTTAAATTAGAGATTTTTAATTCGATAGTTGATAGAACACGTATCGTACTAAAAATCGCACAGAGTCTAAACAAGTCCAATTTTAATCATTTTAACACTTTACCGATCGGTTATTATTACAGAATATTTTAAGTTCATATTCCATGACTGAAAACTTTTTAATGGATCCCACAACGCCGACAGCAATTTTTATTGCAAATCAACACAGTCTCCTAAGTAACGTTATCGAATAATTTCCTTACAAATTACAATGTCAAAGCAGTTTTCTCAGCCTCATTTTGTTATGGGGCAATTATTGAAAGATCTATTAACCCTTTGCACTCGAATGGCGTCTCTAAGGCGACACTAAAGCTTGCCATACTATGATTAAAACAGTTCTTACATCGCTAGGTTTGCAGTTGCGAAATCGATAAAAATGTTAAACTTCTAAGTACGAGTCATAGTAATTAATTTCGTATGAGCGAAAGGAAATGGACTATCTACAGTGGAGCTATTATAGATAAAAATAATGTTTCGATTTTGGGGTGGAATTGCGTCGAGTGCAAAGGGTTAATAGGCTTCCGGTCGGTAAAGTGTTAAATCATTTGCAAGAATCCATTTTTCTAAAAACACGTATCATTCTAAAAATCGTGGAGAATCTGAACAAGTGCGTTTCGCGTAGAAATTCTTAAATAATCTTATGGTATCTGAAGAAGCATCGGGTTTAAGTCCCGGGGGGGTTGGAGGGAGGACCGAACGAGTCGAATTCCGTGTGGTTATTAAGCGGAGAGATCGTGTCACCGTGTGTATAGCGCAGCGCAAGCCGAGTCGTGGCGTGTCTGAAGGCACCGGTGATGTCTGCAGGTGCGAGCAGAGTGTTGTTTGAGTGTACTACTATAGGGCACGTAGGGCTGGGTTGGATGCGCTGTTGCTGGCCTAGGAAGGTAGGAAGGGTGGACTTAGAGCGGGCTCTCGGTGGTTTTAGGGGCTGGAGGATGGGGGTTGGTCGGGGTTTGCGCGCACGGGGCGCCAGCAGCGGTGGCATAAGGGTTGCTTAGTATGCATTGGAGTTGCTAAGTCACTTTTTAGGTAGGGCTGCTCTCTCACATATTAATGGACTCTGGTAGGTGCGCGGCCGTGCTTCTAACGAGCTGCCTCTGTTCGGCCGACGCGAAACGCAACGGAACCACCGGATCTTCAAAGATCCAATTTCCCTTGTATCCGACACACGAAACCCCCGTAGAATCGCGCGTTGATCTCGTTCGTTCCGCTTCGGACCGCTCTCTGGCCAACAATTAACGCGGTGAATTCGGTTAGCGCCGGACACTCGGATTTTAACAAACAATCGAGACCTTTCACCCCTGGGAATAACAAACCAGCGAACAGATCAAACGTGGATCGGGTAGAAACGGAAATTCGATGGTTTTGTCGTGGAAGCGGGTAGCTGAAATTTCGAACTCGAATCGGTTGATTGCGGATCGATGAACTACGTAAAATTGTCCGTATTAATTGCTCGATACAGAAGCCCTATTTATTTCATCCCTTGCATTACTCTTTGCACAAAGATTAAAATCTGTAATCGTCATTTTTCTAAGTTTCTAGAAGACACGGAAAATTGTTATCGTTTGTACTCCTACGTTTTCAATAGTGGTTGAATATTAACGATAGAGAAATCGGATGTTTAAAAATAAAATATTGAAAAATGGCGGAAAGACATCGCGCTTCTGAATGCCGGCCTCCGCCCCGCTCCGATTGGTCCGTGTTTTTCGTCGATAACTTGGAAACGAACGGTCGAATTTTGGCGAAGGAATCTTTCACCACTTTGGAATCTTTTCGAAGTTTACGGGACACCCTTTGAGAAGTTGTAGTCGCGTGTCCGGTGCAAGAATTCCCCGTACGCTGGTCCAATTCGTCCTCGGATCGGCTAAATCGCCGGAGAACGGAAGCGTTCTGCTAGTCAGATTTTCCGCGGAATCGGTAAATCGTTCCGACGTGCAATTTCGCCGGTGTCACGTGGCAAAGAGTGACGTTGGATTAAATTCGCGCGAGAACCTGATCTGCTTCGGCGAACCTCTCGGAACCGGTAGCACCGATACGCGAATTAAACGTCCCTCTCGTCGATGCACCGCGATCGCTTGTCGATACTCTTTTTCGCGAATGTTGCTGCTCGGTGTTTCCATTGCGAAACGTGGATCGAGTGATCGCGCCGCATCTTCCTTTCTCAAAGATTCGTTCGAGAGCGCTTTAGAACTGTGCGCGTGTAATTCGAAGTCGAGATTTGGCCGCGTGCAATTTTAGGACGTCCGAGAATTCGGAGCATCGAATTAAGGGCACTTGTTCGAACGTTCGACATTGGAAAAATATTGAGAATTCTGTCAGTGCAATTTTGAGGCGTTAAAAATTGAGAATCTATTGTTTGTGAACGCTCGACATTGGAAAAATATCGAAAATTCTGTCAGTGCAATTTTGGGGCGTTTAAAAATTGGGCATCCATTGTTCGCTAACGCTCGACATTGGAAAAATATCGAAAATTCTGTGAGTGCAATTTTGGGACGCTTGAGAATTGTACGGTGACAATTTCTGAGCGCTTGAGAATCGGGCGCCCACAATTTCCGAGCGCTTATAATTTTAAAACGTTTGAAAATAGGACGGTCTTAATTTCTCAGCGTTTGAGAATGGGACGCGCGCACTTTCGCAGCGCTTGAGAATTGGGGGCCCACAATTTCCGAGCGCTTATAATTTTAAAGCGTTTGAAAATAGGACTTTCTTAATTTCTCAACGTTTGCAATTTTGAAAGCGCTTGAGAATTGAACGCGTACAAATTATGAGCGCTGGCAATTTGAAAGCGTCTGAGAATTGGACGAGTGCAATTTCGCATATTCCTACTAGTTAGCACTACGCTGACACTAGTTCCACTCTTAATCGCTCCGTATTTTCCGTTAATAACTATCGAACAAAACCGTCGGAAATATCTAAGCAGCGAGTTTCGAATAATTCGCGCTACAGTTCTGTTCTCTGGGTGAAATTAATTTCGCGGTTGATCCGGCTCACGCGCGTCTTAAATGAGTGGGAACAGCCGAAATGAAGCGACTAAAATGCATGCTCCCACCTGGCCGACGCCTCTCTTCTCGTTTCGTTTTCCTTTCGACCACGTCCGAGAGGGGCTGTTTCTTCGTTTTCTCCGTTGATCGGCGAAGAATCTTCTCGCGCAAGCTTCCTCTCGCGATTCGCAAGCGAACACGAGCAGCCATCGAGCTTATCACCCCCCTCCCCCGATTTGACTGGTTCTCCTCCCGTTTTCCGATACACACGATTTCCGGCGAAGAACCTCCGAAGAGTCCGAGAGTCTCTCTCCATCCTTGATCCTTGCTAGGGGCCGTTCGCGATCGGTCGAGGATCATAGCAGCAGGGAAAATAATCTGGTGGTAACGACGGACGCTCTCGCTGGCTGCAGCTGCCACTAACGTTCCCGTAACAAACAATAGAAAAACCGAACGAGTCGGACCAATTGCTTGCACGCGATTATACGAGCACACCAACGATCCTTCTTGCGGCGGGTCGGTCGACCTTAACCAGCACCCGTTCGACCGACACCCATAATCCGTTCCATCCCCCGTTAACTTACTCTCTTTTTTGCCTCTGGTGTTTCGTTTGTTTTTAGTTGTTGCTCCTCTAATTTGTTTAATCGCCGCGGTCGGGGCTTGAAAATTGTTGCGTAATCGCGATTACAGGTGGACAAGCGTTAGCTGTCAAGCGCTATCGCCGTTCACGCGGAGGAAATAAATCTGCGGAGAGACCGGGTCGCCGAACCTTTAAAACAATCGAACATAATTTAGAAATATATTAGATCACCTTTCTCGTGGTTTCGTATTCGACCCCTTGCCGTATTACGACCAGCTTCGTGTCGGAAGATTTTAAACAAATGTAAATGCAGTGTGCCTTCTCTTTTTGGGCGAAGTGCAATGTTGTTCTTTTCTTAACCCCTTTGGCATATTATGGCGAATCGTATGTTGTTCGTTTATAATCTAATTGTTTAAGCATCGAAGTATAACTTGTATTTTCTGTTCTGTAACATTTATAGCGACGAAAACGTTGTTAATAACTGTAGTTGCAAAGGAAATGGTATGGCAAGGGGTTAATCGATAGTTCAGCTCTGAAATAATTGCAGTGACATTTCTGTAACATTTTTTACGCCGAAGACGTTGGAATAACTGCAGTGCTGCAGAAAACGGTATGGCAAGGGGTGAACGAAATTTCAAAGCCACCGTTGATTCTGCAAACGTGGATTGCTATGTTGCAATTAATAAAGAAAATTTAAAAGAACGCAATTTCCTCCGTGTGCAACACAATAGCGCGTGGCTTTTGCGACGCGATGGCGACGCGCGTGTTGACCTTAAGGTTTGCACGCAACATCGCTAACCCACGAGCAGAAATTGGCATATCCGAGTTTCAACTTCGCGTCAATCAATTTTTCTTCGGTTTGTTTCGCTGTCGACGAGCGCGATGAGATAGAAAAGTACGATTCGATACGCTCGGTTGTAGGGTTGAAATTTGTCGAACGTATTCTCGCGATCGTTTATTAACCCTTTGCACTCGACTTTGAGATTCTGGTAAAACAATGTAGTACCATTCTTCGAAACAATGTTCGCATTGCTAAATTCGTCCGTGTTCTGTAAATTGTTAAACATTCAACAGTTGAACAAGCAAACAGGTTTAACCTGGAATGGAATAAAATTGTTCAACGTTGAATGAAACGTCGCAATTTTGGAATTAAAATTGCCTCGCTTGCAAAGGGTTAATAAATCCACGATCGCTGAGATTGGCAAGATGCATCGGGGGTCGATCGATTCGCGAATTCGTGTCTTTGATAATAATGAACTGGACGCTTCAACCCTCGTGTCGATAACCGGCACGAGTCGTTATATAAGCCGAGCATCTCTTTTTAAACATTCTCCGATACTTTCGTCGACCGATGAAAAGATTATCGTACATTGTTACGTTCTTGCGCGATCGCGGAATAAGTTACACTTTACGGAATAAAATTGTACGAAGAGCTGGATCGTTGAACGCCTTAGCAGGGGTCAGTTTTATTGGCATAAGGGTTGATGCTTCGTAGATGACTTCGTTGATCTACCGTTAGAATCTATGATTTTACTCTATAAATATTCTACCCTTAGCACTCGAACGGCGATTCTAAGGCGCCACTAAAAATTGCTATAATATTGTCCAACCCTTGGAATTAAAATTTGCTATATCTTTATTCTTTATAAATTATATAAATATAATTATATAAATATATAAACTACATCTTTATAAATTTTAGCGTTGTAAATACGAGTAATGGTAATTAATATGCAGGAAAGGAAATAAATAATATACAATGGAGCTATTATAGATAAAAATATTGTTTCGAGTGCAAAGGGTTGAAGCAAGAAACATACTTTCGATTTGTAGGAAGATTTTGGTGTTTCCTAACGATAGATCGAGACGAAGCTTCTTTTTTCGCCATCGTTCGAATCAGAATTGTCACGCGACAGTTCGAAAGAATTGTTTTCCGAACGGTTTCAAGCCCTGATCGCGAATCACCGATCTAATCGCTGCTGGTTGGTTACCCGAGTCTAACACGCGAGCAACGCAGAACTGTGTTTGTTGCAACGGGAAAAAAAAAGAGCGGGTGCTTTCTTCTCGAAGAAAAGAAACGAAAAACGTTCACCGAAAGAGTCGAAGAACTCGGTGAACGAAGGAAGAAGAGCTCGTTTTCTATCTCTGCTGTTCGAGTTCAGGTTGTTTCGGTTTCTTCCAAAGAAACGAACGAAAGAATACTCGCCGATACGCAGGGCTGGGTAAAACTACGGAGACAAATATGTCCCGACTAATTCTCTCTTCTATTGAACGTTAGATGGTCGTTGTTCCGCGATTAGAAGATTCTTATTTCGGCAATCTCAGACGCGAAATATTCTAATTTCCCTCTAAACGATGTCTAAACTATTTCTCGAGGATGAAAATTGATTTTCACGAAAACGAGGCGTCAAAACATTTATTTCGAATTATTTTCTCGCGTCGAATCACCCCCTCGAATAAGATTCTTGCTATTTTCAGAATCCTTCGACGCAATACTATTTTAAATACTATTCTCAAAAGCTTCCTCTAACAAATAAAACGTTCCCGTTACCTTTAAACAAAGTAGGCTACTTACAATTTGCTGTTTACTATTTAAAATAGTATTTTGTCCAAGTCTGATCGCTGCGCGACTCTTTCGAGAGCAATGTCAGAAGGATTCTCTCCTTTTTGAGAATCTTGCAATGGAATACTATTTTAAATACTATTCTCAAAAGCATCCTCTAACAAATAAAACGTTCGCGTTACCTTTAAACAAAGTAGGCTACTTACAATTTGCTGTTTACTATTTAAAATAGTATTTTGCCCAGCTCTGACCGCCGCGCGACGACTGCGCTTTTTTCGAGCGCATTGTTACAAGCACAGTTCGCAAGCACGGTCCCAGCACCTGTATAATACCGTTTACGATTGGTCGTCTGTTCCTTGGTCTCTTCTACTCTTCGTTCACCTAACGACAAGCAACTGCGACGAGCAGTTTCAGCGACGAACCGTCCATCTGCTCGCGTGATGCGACTCCCTGATCGATTCGTACTCGAACACGAGCTTTCTTCTAGCCAATGACTTCCGGAATCAGTCTTTTAACTCTTTACCTACCAGAAGCGACAGCCCGACGCGACGATAGTCTCCGCAAAGTCAAAGTTCAGCTGCTCGGAACGTCCCAATTAATTTTCGAACAGCCGATCTTCTTTGATTAAAATCTTTGAAACTTTTTCCAGTCGTCCAGACTTTTGTTTCCAGTCGTTGACGCGAATATATTTATTTCCCGCGCAGATTTACCAGTCTGACGATCGGCTAACAGCTCTGTTAACGCTTTGACTGCCAAAGTAGCAGCCGCGAGAATTGAAAAAGAAAAATATACGACATTCGGCAGACTCGCAACCACTTTGCATTTTCCGTCCGAGTAGTTATCGCAGCGCGATAATTCGTTTAAAAACCGTGCAAATAATTGCCGTCGCTAATTCGCGGCTAACAAAGCAGCCAAAGCGTCAACCTGGTAGGTAAAGCGTTCGAAGCAGACCGGTGCAATTATTTTGCTTTTCATTTATGCCGCAATTATGGCCGCCGCGGGTTAGAAAGTGGACGCGCACTTGCGGCCATTTTGTTTGTGTTTTCGAGAGCGTCTCCTTCGAAAGCAGCATAGAAACGGATAAGGGAGAAGCCACGATCGCGATGAACGATTCGCTCCTTAGACCATGTATGCTTGTAGACCCGGCGTAAGTTTACGCAAGAAACGAAACAACTTAGAATTATGATCGATTCGATCGTATCCCGAACGATGCAACACAATTCCGGCAGTTTTTGATGGGCAGAATTATTGAAAAGTACAGCTTTCCATTTAAGAAAACAGAGTTGAGATTCGTATGACTTTGACGTGTCCACTCACGAAATAATTGTTCACTCGAGTACCCCTTGCATTTTCTCTGAAACATTCTGCAAGATGCCTAAATCGCTCGAGACACCCTGTACACGAGAGTTGCAATTTCTGTAAATGTTTATGCATTTAGCTTTTCCATCTAGCTCTTCGGGTACTAGGTACTGAGACATTTTACTGGACTGTATAGCACCGTTCAAAATAGCAAGAATAAAGTAAAAACGAGGGAATAATAAAATAAAATATATATACTTCGGTTCCAATTTCCATAAACAATTAGACAGAATGAGATACGGCGACGACTTCTCCTTCCCTTCGAGCGGTTTAGATTCAAGGTACCGGGACTTCTCGCCAGACTATAGCATTTTTCATAGTTGACGTTGGTAGATAAAAATGACGAATAGCGTTGTTCGAAGTAATGCGATTAAAGTAAAACTGTACAAGAAATATAAAATATATACCACAGTTGGAATTTCCATAAATATTATATGCAGAATGAGATACGGTGACGAGTCCCCCTTCCCCTGCAGCGGTTTAAGCTCAAGGTAGAGGCGACTTTTCGACGGACCACGGCTCTTTATACACGGAATACAAAAATGGCGAACAGCGCTATCCGAAGCAATACGATTAAACTCAAAATGAACAAGAAATACGAAATACACGGGTACAGTTGCAAATTTCCATAAATTTTTATGCAGAACAAGGGTACGGGGGGCCTTCTCTTTCCCTGTTCGCAGCGTTTTTCGATTTGCCCGTGCCGCGACTTTTCACCGGACTCAACAACGCGTTTGCCCGCATCCGCGAACGATTAAATTCGTCGCTTCGAGGCAATTATTCCGAAAACCGGGTCTATGCGTAAGGGGTGCATGGTCTAAGGGGTTCGCTGGATCTCGGCCGCGTCGCGTGTCGCCTTGTTTGAATTTACTTGAGGTTTTCTCTTGGTGCAGATGAAACGAAATTCTTAGAAGGCGACAGAGTGAGCTAGAAAGAGAGCGCGCTAGAAAGAAAGAACAAACGAAACGAAAGAAACAAACGAACAGAAAGAAAGATCGGAAAAAGATCGGACTCTCCGCAGTCAAAGAAAGACCAGAGGCGATCGCGCAGAAACTAGCCGCGCGGGAGAATAGAGAAAGAAAGAAAGAAAGAAAGAAAAGAATAGACAAGACAAAGCAGAGGAGAGATCTTGGGAACGAATCGGAGAGAGTCGACAGGCGACGTCGAAGCGTTTCGCGGTTAGACTAAAAACTCGACGATCGCGTTTGCGACGGTGGTCCTTCCGCCGATCCTGCGACGCAGGAGGCGGATCTCCAAGGACGTCGACGATCGTAGATCGATGGGGGATCGAAGGTCGACGATCGTAGATCGATGGGGGATCGGAGGTCGACGAGCCTTCCACAGAGGATGTCCAAGGTTTCGTTGCAACGAACGCAGACGCGGCGTTTTCCTCGGAAACAGGAGGCAGCCGGCCGGCCGCCTTTCGCCCCTGCCTCCTCTTCTCTTCTCGAGCAGAGACGCGTCTCTGGGCCAGTTCGAGGCTTTTGGGACCTCCGTATAGTCCGTACAGGCCTGGAAGATCCCTCGAGCGAGGCTCTCCCCTCCCGAGGAACTCTCCTTGACTGGGCCTCCTCGCTCGAGATACGTCTCGCCGAGCGTTGCGATCCGATTTCCATGGGGGCGAAACGATCGCTCGGAGGACGCACGGGGAAAACGAACCATGCTTCCGTGTTGTACATACGGTGTGCCCTTCTAGAAACGTTTTGAGCGGAACACGCTCGAAAACGGAGAGAGACCGATCGTCGTCGAAAGAGAGAGAGAGAGACGGACTCGACGATGATGTCGGACAGTTGGACGGATGTGATGGATCCTCGAGAGAGAGACATCTTCGGTGCATGCCGTAGAGTTTAAGTTTTTATATGCGTATCTGTGCGTGCGTGTTTGTATATTGTGTATGTGGATCAGTGCTAGCGTGGTTTTACGCAAGTAGCAAGTGTATGTGGCGTTTCTCCTTTTTGTTATAACATTTATTATTCTCTTTTGCGTTTCGTTTCTTTTGCGAGACGATTAGCTAGGGGTTCTTCCTGAGCGTGTGAGACAGAGAGAGAGAGAGAGAGAGAGAGAGAGAGAGAGAGAGAGAGAGAAAGTGAGATGGAAATTGGGTGTGAAAGATGAGAAGAGAGAGGAAGAGAATGGTGACGCGAAAGGAGACGGATGCCAGAGACTTCATTATTTAGTTCGTTGTGCAGAGTTCTAAATTTTTCGCGTAGACAAGTAGAGAATAGGCGGCGGGCCGAGTTGCATTGGCCGGGTCCGAATCAAAGGATATTCTCTCCACGGTTTTGTCGCCCGGGGCCATTGTAGCGAGATAATCCTTTCGCGCGCTCGTAACGGGGATCGACGCGCGTCTGTCTCCCGGGCAAACTTGATTAATTTTCTCGCCGAGGAACCAACAGACAGAGAGAGAAAGAAAAAGAACGACGAACCGGCGGCGGGATCGCGACTTTGCCGCACGTTTTCGATGCAGTGGAAAATCATTCTTTATGCCATCGGCTTGAACATGCTCGCGAGTAACGATACACGGTCCCCGGCGACCTAAACGTTTGTTTCTATCGCGACGCTGCTCGACGAATCACAGCGAAAACTGTACTTCGTCGAGTTCTGCGAGTCCCGATAACGTTGCGCTTCGTTCGGCGAGCATATTAACACTTTATCGACCGGCGATTATTTTAGAATTTTTGTAAGGCCCATGATCCATGACTGAAAACTTTTTAATGGGTCCTTCAAGGCTGACAGCAATTTTTATTAAGGATCAGCAATGCATCCCCAATAATATTGTCTAATAATGTTGTTACAAATTCGAATGTAAAAATAGAATTTTAAGCTTCATTTTGATACAGCGCTAATATTGAAAAGGCTATTAATAAGCTTTCGTTCGGTAAAGTGTTAACATCGGTACAGTGGACGCCGGATAATTGGGACACCGGGTAGTTTGGAAGTCCATTTGGACCATTGTTTAGTTGGGACGGCTGGCTAATTCAGGCCCCGAGTGATCGAGATGATCGATAGTATAGATTAACTGTATTAGTTGGTTATTCGGGATACTGTGCAATTGAGACAGCTGGTTAATTGAAACCCCAACTAGTTGGGACAGTTGATTACGTGGCCTACCGTTCGATCGAGACACGAGCTAATCGGGGCAGTTGATTATTTGGGTCAGTGTGTAGTTGGGACAGTTGCTTGATTTTATTTTCCAGTTTATCTCGTCTAATCCCGATCGATCGGAATCCACTGTACCGAAATCGAGTACCAAAAAATTCGAAGCATTCGACGATCCCGCCACTGCCGGAAGTCGATGGTCCCTTTTGCAAGCGGGTCCGGCCAATCCAACCGCCACTCGCTCCTCCATCGCGTTTGTTGTCCGCGCGACTCGCGAACGAGCGACCGGTGTACGATTCGCGTTGACAACCACTGTAAGCGTACTGAAACAATAATAGTAACAATATGAAAAAGAAAAAAGTAGAACGGTAAAGATTGAAAAAGTAAAGTAACAATAAGATTGCGTGTAATGACGACGGAAGGCGAGGCCAGCGACGAATGACACGCTGTTTTGTCGCCACCTGCAGGGGATAAAGACAGAGGGCTAAAAAATCAAATAGCAAACAAAAAAAAAAAACAAAACAAAACAACGACAAAAAACAAAGCGAACCGAAACAAAAACAACAAAAAAATGACGCAGGGCAAGGCATTGGCTGGGGGGCCAGGCGCGACGGGATGGATGCAACAACGCGAGGCGGTGCCGGAGTTTCCGCCGCTCCACGATTCAGCGGACTCTGATTCCGACCGAGAGAATGAGAAACGGCCGCGCGTCTAAACCACGCGCGTTGTACTTTTGGAATGCGCGAGCTAGCACGGTGACGAAACCGAGTAGAGAAAGGAGACAATTGCCTGCGAAAGCGAATACCGGATTCAGGAAAAAAAAAAAAAAAAGAAACGGACGAAACGGATCATATGAATGAACAGAAACCGAGAGGGAGAGAGCGAGAGACAGTATGTGTGCTTGTGTGAGAGAAAAAGAGAGATAGTGTATGTGTGAGAAAGGGCGAAAGAAAGAGAAAAAGACAGAGCGTACGTATGTGTGTGTGAGCGAGCGAGAAAGAATGTCCGAGAGTAGAAACAAAATGGTATACCGTCGACAGAGACAAACATAGGAACACGCAGAGACATGCACGCGCGCGCGTACACTATCTCGTCGACACACTTTGTACACACAGCGACACACTCGATACGTATACGCGCGACACAGGCGCACCTCCGAGCCACACACAAGGAGATACAACAAAGTTTGTTGGTGTTCCTACGATAAATAGTAAACGTTAGTTTCCGGTTTTCGAACATTTTTCTCTTTTTTTTTCCGCGGAGGAAAGGGGCAAGCAACGTCTCCGCCATCTTGCAAGTTCTTCGGCCGTGCGGCGGCCATTTTGGAGAACGTCCACCTCAGAGTTTCAAGGGAGGATTCCGGGTCTGGAAGACGTCCGATCGCGAATCCGATCGGTGGATCGTATTCGCGCGAGTTGAACGTTTCGCCAGACCCTTCGGGCGACCGATTTTGCTTGCCCTTTCACCCCCGGCGCGCTTGATCTTGCCTTATCGAGTGACCGTGCACCAGCGTGCAACCGACGTATGTTACGACTTTAACGGATTTTAATGAGCGTGATGCAGGAAAAGGAGAATGGTTAAGAGGAAAGTGGTAAGAGAACGAGTGAGTCGGAGAGAAAGAGAGCGAGAGAGAGAGAAAGAGAGAAAGAGAGAAAGAGAGAGAGTGGACAGGACAGCGCACCGTGTAAATCCGTAGGCCTATGCGCTCTCCTCGAAGAACGCGTAGGGCTAGCTTCTCTTTTTAAGACAATACGAACGGCGTACAGGCGCCTGGCTAAGGAGAGAGAGGGAGAGAGCGTACACGAATCAACTAGTTTTTACTTTTACTTACGCTGTTACACACGTACACAGAGAGAACATAACACGGACACTACACGTATAGATAGTACCATAGCTTGTACAGATATCATTTTTATTCTTTCCCCCTCTCCGATTTCCCGAACCCTCGATTTTCTCCCTCAACCCACTCCCCCAAACTTCGTGTAACTTTTTCGCGTGGTTTTGATCTCGGAGACGCAACCCGACATCGTTTTGCAACGATCCTTGACGAGATCGCGTTACGCATCCTTCCGCTCTAACGTTTGCGTATATACAGGGTATCTCGCAGATCTCGAAGGCGGCAGCTCCGTTGTCGTCGACGACACTCGGAAACGATTCGACGTTGGAACTACCGGGATTAATATTTTATAATGACGACAAGCTACAATTTCAACTACTACTATTTAAACAACTTTTGCATCTCTACGTTTCCAGTACGAATAATAGCAATTATGCTATTATTATAATTATGCTATTACGCGTCAGCAGTTCCGGCATTAAATTAAACGTAACAATATAAAAGATATAGACTTCTCTCTTCTGTAACATTATTTATTTATTTATTTATTGGCGAAGACTCGTTGTAACTTCGGTCGCGAAGAAAATGTTCTGGCGAGGTTTTAGCGACAACAGAATGGTTGCTTGGTAACAGGGTCATCGAGACACCCTGTATATATATATATACTTATATATTCTAGAGAAAATAACACACACGCGCACACATTCACACACGGAGAAAGAGAGAGAAAGAGAGAGACACACACAACTTTGATTGCTGGGCACGGATTTAAACGAACGCGTTCTATATATATACAAATATAAATATATATATATATATATTGTCTATATAAATATATATACGTATACACATATATATATATTTTTGTAACGTTTTAACGTTAGTTTTGTTCGAGAATTCGCGGAACGGAAGGTACTAATCGCGTCAAGGAGACTTGTACTTTGTCGTCGCCGGCTTCAGAAACCGATCGTTTCTTTCAATATTCCCAGTTTTCCGTTTCGTTTCTGGTTTCTGTTTCTCTTCTCTCGATGGTTTCCTTTTTGTTTTGTAAGAATCCAATCTCCCAGCACGGATGTATCGTGTAATGCTAGCGAATGTGTTCCCTACGTTCGATCTAATTATGGTGTTTAAGTTCTCCGAGTATTCTTCTACTACTTCTTCTTCTTCTTCTTCTTCTTGTACTTCTTCTTCCACCTCTTCTACTTCTTCCGAAGTTTTCTTTTAGCTTTCGAACCTGTACACGTTGCAGCGTCTCTCGCACGTTTGCGTGCTGATTTGTTCGAAATCGTTTCGACGCGAGGACACCGTTCAATTCGCTTCTCTTCTCTTTCCGCGCGAATCGATAACCCCCGGGGGTCGCGCATCCGTTTCTTCCGTCGCGGAGATTTATTCGGCCGGGTGTAAATTTCGGATCGGCGAGTGTCCTCGTTTGAATGAAGCGAGAGCATCATCGTGTAATCCTTTTGTCACGTTGGAAAATTGTGTGCATGATTGTATCCCTCTCCCTCCTCCCGAAACGCGCGAGGCCGCAGCCGCGGCGAGATAACCGACGGCCGAGAAACAAAACCTCCCTTTAATTTTCTCCCCCATCCCCCGTCCGACGCGAGACCTCTTTTGTGTTTTTGTAAAAACAACGATATTCCGCACGAGCTCTTATTAAAAATTCGTTCTCCTCCAACCATGCCTTTTCTGTTTCTGTTGAATCTCATCCACCCGACACACGCGGCGTCGAATCCACCCTCCGGTTCGCCACCCCGTTCGTTCGTCCAGCGAATTCTTCAACCCCTTGCCACGTTACGACCAGGCAGACTCGCGACCAAGATTTTAAACAAACTCCGACAAACGGAAACGCCTTTCTTTCTGGACTTCATCAAATTTTCTTCTTTTCTAATCGATATTTCACAATTTTAGCGGTACGCCTTTCTTTTTGAACGAAACCAAATTTTGTTCTTGTGTAATCGATACTTCAGCGTCGAAGGGAACGCAGAAAATGTCTCCCGTGACATTTTTAGCGACGAAGACGTTACGAGTTGTAGAGAAAATGGCAAGGGGTTGCGAATACAAAAACAGGCTACGGTGAAAGTTCACCCTCTCGTTACCCGGGAAAACCTCTCGCTGTTGAAAACAACGGATTCTCGTTTCGGATCTTTCCGCTGTTAGAAATTGCACCGACTCCTTTTTAAGTTGCAAACAGAAAATCCATGGTCGACGATTCTTTTGAAATCACTATAAATCCTTATAAAATAACATTTATGCACCAAAATTGGTACACGCGTTCGCTTCTCCGAACGTACGACTCGATGAAATTCGATATTTTCGTTAATGCGAACGTCCCTGACTATTTTTATTCGATATTAACCCTTTGGACTCCTGTTGCAATTCCATTTTTGAACAATAAAACAGATTTAACCTGGAGTGCATAACATAAAAAGGATTCCACAGAATAAAAATATTCAACATTGAAAGAAACGTCTTAATTTTGGAATTAAATTTGCTTCGACTGCAAAGGGTTAAAACAAAACGCGACTTCGGTGGACGTTTCGGAATTGTTTTCGAATAAGTCGGGAAAGTGGCATCGAAATGGCATAGCGATGTCGAATTCGCAGCAAGTTACGGGTTCGCGTAGAATAATTTCGCGACGAAAGGGTTGATCGCGCCCCAGTTTTCGATTCGCGTCGAAGGAGAAGCGGTTGCGGCAGGCATAGACCACGGATTTTCTTTTCTGTTGCGGTCTTTTTCCGGTGGCGAACGGAAGGGAAAGGGAGAAAATCGAATGGCCGATCCGTGCTGGATTCGACGCTCGAGATATACGATTGCGCCTGTCTACCCTTAGTTGGTCGTGCGTACGTAGGTACATATGTATTGTGTGTACGTCTGTACATGTGTACGAGAACGAAGAGAAATCTATTATTATATATGTACATGTATATGTACGTATATATACATATTCTACAAGGTGTTCCATGGAATTCGAAGAATTTTCAAATCGGAAGATTCCCTGGACGATTTCGAGCAACGTTTCCCTCCGCAAATTCGCGATTCGAAGCTTCGTTTTCGAGTTAATAATGGAAAACGCGAACCAATCGGAGCGCGCGGTAACGTGACCTGAGCAAAATGGCGGCGCCTCTAAAAAAGCACGACTTCTCGTAGCTATACGCCGTCGCGTTGATGTTACTCGATCGAGAATTGGATACGCCTGGTTTTAGAGCGATTGACGATCGAATGCGTGCGATTTTGGATAGCGTAAATATTGGAAGCTTGTAAATCGAGAACGCTTGAAATAGGAAAACTTGTAAACTGAGAATGCTAGAGTATCGAATGCTTGTAAACCGAGTGCGCTTGAGAATGGAACGCTAGTAAGCTCGGAGCGCTTGAGAATTGAACGTTTGTAAATTGAGAGTACTTGAGAATTGAAATCTTGTAAATTGAGAGCGCTTGAAAATAGTAAACTTGTAATTTGAGAGCGCTTGAGAATCGGAACGCTTGTAAATCGAATGCTTGTAAATCCAGAACGCTTGAGAATCGAACGCTTGTAAACTAAGAACGCTTGAGAATTGAAATCTTGTAATTTGAGAGCGCTTGAGAATCGGAACGCTTGTGAATCGAATGCTTGTAAATCGAGAAGGCTTGAGAATCGAACGCTTGTAAACTGAGAATGCTTGAGAATTGAAATCTTGTAAATTGAGAGCGCTTGAAAATGGAAAACCTGTAATTTGAGAGCGCTTGAGAATCGGAACGCTTGTGAATCGAATGCTTGTAAATCGAGAGCGCTTCAGAATCGGAACGCTTGTAAACTGAGAACGCTTGAGAATTGAAATCTTGTAAACTGAGAGCGCTTGAAAATTAGGTGCGTACAATGTAAGCGCGTTTCGATCGACGCATGGGCGTGGCGTAGGCATGCTCCACCCTCGCCGCGCTCCGATTGGTCCGCGTTTGTTCTTGAATAACTCGCGAACGAAGCGGCGAATCGCAAATCGCCAAAGGAGAATGTTGCTCGAAATCATCTCGGGCGCCTCCCGCTTGAAATATCCTCGAATTTCGCGGTACAGTCTGTATAATTTCGTATATCCGTGTAACCCACGTATGGATGATCACCGTCGCGATGATACAACACCTCCTCACCGGAGCGGAGACCCAGACGATCGCGTGGAAATGGTTCCGGACAAGTTTTCCGCCGACTGTACGCGTGCGTGAACCAACAGCCGCTCCGCGAAGATCCTTTTTCCAAAAAGACCCTTTGGAGAAACCGATCGTCCATGGACTGCGGATTTTGTGAGTTCGCGGGAGAAACGATCGAGCGAGAGACGAGCGAAACGGTGGAAAGGCTCCAGGATTTTTGGAAATTCGTTGTTCGTAGCTAAAGATTTCTCAAAGCACTTTCTCGATAACAGCATCGATTCCGATGGTCGACCAACTCTCGAGCCACTCTCGGCGAAGCGTCGCGATCGTTTTTCCAAGGATCGTCGATACAGATTTTTGATACGGCACAATTATTTTTGATGTTCTTATTGAGCCTTCGAGGGCGAACGGCGCGGTATCGATTCTAGGTTCGCGAATCCACCCTCCGAACTCGCAAAGAAATGTTTTTCATCGATCGAACAACGATTTTGTACGGAGAGCAGCTCGTGGAAGCGTTCGGACGCTTTTCAAATATAAATTACTTTTCTAAAATCGAACCAAACCATTTTCTGGTGCAAAAACAATTTCGACATAATTGTAACCGGTGGAAATTAAAAGTGTTGTACAGCTTTCGCGAGCCACCGTATTTCGCGTATTCTCGATCAGCTTCTCTCCGCTTCGGCGGAAACGTTTCTGTTCGGCCGACAAACAAATTCTGCACGATTTTACCCGCAGTTTATGGTCGTTCGACGATCGCGATGAAGAAGAAACGAAATTAAATTAGATTCGAGCAGACAGCGAGAAGCTGTTTCGGCTGAAATTCGAAACAACGCGAAGACGAATCCGGAAACGTTTCTGTTCGGCCGACGAACAAATTCTGCACGATTTTACCCGCAGTTTATGGTCGTTCGACGATCGCGATGGAGAAGAAACGAAATTAAATTAGATTCGAGCAGACAGCGAGAAGCTGTTTCGGCTGAAATTCGAAACAACGCGAAGACGAATCCGGAAACGTTTCTGTTCGGCCGACGAACAAATTCTGCACGATTTTACCCGCAGTTTATGGTCG
>CM052085.1:1390095-1400203 GCA_028453745.1 Agapostemon virescens
GTGGCCAATTCTCAAGCGCTCTCAAAATTGCACACATCCAATCCACAAGCGCCTCAAAATTGCACTCATTCGATTCCCAGACGTTCTAAAATTACAAGTGCCTTACAATTGCACGCATTCGATTCCCAGGCGTTCTCAAATTACAAGTGCCTTCAAATTGCACGTGGCCAATTCTCAAGCGCTCTCAAAATTGCACACGTCTAATCCTCAAGCGCCCCAAAATTGCACTCATTCGATTCCCAGACGTTCTCAAATCACAAGTGCCTTACAATTGCACGCATTCGATTCCCAGGCGTTCTCAAATAACAAGTGCCTTCAAATTGCACGTGCCCAGTTCTCAAGCGCTCTCAAAATTGCACACATCCAATCCACAAGCGCCCCAAAATTGTACGCATTCGATTCCCAGACGTTCTCAAATCACAAGTGCCTTACGTCGCGCTCATCTCAAAGAAATTAAAAACTCAATCGAACGCCAGAAACATCTTCCCCAAATATTAAGCAGCCCGCAGAGAACCAACCTGTCCAATATATCGTCGTGGATCCGATGGAAAGTCCTCCTCATGGTGTCCAGCAGAAAAGCGAACTCGCTGCGAGCAGCGGCTTCGATCGCGTCCAGCCTCGAACGGATCCTGTCGATCTCGTAATCGACGGCGTACCGTTGCTCCAGCGCAAGATCCTGATCTCGATCAACACCGCTGGTCGCGTCGCGAACTTCGTTCTGCTTCCGGATCGTAGCTTCGACCATCTTGGAAAGATCATCGACGACGTTCCTCGCGAAGCGAACGTTCTTCTCCATCGTCTGCACGACCTCCATCGTCCTAATCTCCTTCATCCTCTGATCCCTGTCGGTCAGCAGCTCGCGTATCTGATTCCGAAGAGCGTCCACATCGAGTACCGGCGGAAATGCTCGCGGAGGGACCACCGTCGACGACTTGGTCGAGTCCTGCTTGCCCTTCGACCTTTTGGAATCCGATTTCTTCGAGGTCGGCTTCGCCTCTACCGGTCTCTGCTCCTCGAATCGCTCCAACGGCGAGTCATCGACCTGGGTCCTCACCAAATCGACTTTGGGGAACCGCGGGTCCACGAAATTCCTGCCGGCCATGCCGGCATAGTAATCCAAAACCGTGTGCATCGTGTCGACGCAGCGATCCAGCTCCGTCTGGAGAATTCCGACGTAGACGTTGAAGAGGACCGTGGCTTCATGAAACGTCCAATCGTCGTCGATCAGCCGCCTGCGTTCCTGCTCGGCCTCTTGCCTCCTCTTGTCGCAGGTGTCCCACAGGTTGGCCTGGAAGTCGGCCACCCTTCGATGCAGCTCGCATTTGACGTCCGCGTCGTGTCTTGCTGCCTCGTCGAGGTCGTTGAACGCCAGATGGAACTCGTTGAGCAGATCTTGCTTGTTGTCGGGCCTCTTCACGAACTCGGCGGCGTTCTTCTCGAGGAAGCTCTTGTACGGGACCACGCCGGACGCGTGGACGCTTTTGAGGAACAGCAGCTCCTTTAGGTCCGCCACGTAGGTCTCCTCCATGCTCTCCCAGAGGCTGGCCAGCACCTGGACGAAGCCGGAAGACGGCAGAGGCAGGTCCACCCACTGCCAGTTCGAATCGCCCGGTCTGGCGGACCTGGCCTCCAGAGAATCGTACTCCTGTCCGCCGTCTTCCATTCCCGTGATCGTCTCCTCTTCCCGGTCCATCTCCGTCTCGAAGTCGATCTCCGAGTCCGCCGGTTCCTCCGATTCCGAGACCATCAGCCTGACCACCGGCGCTTTCGAACCGGTGCTGCGCGGCGTGACCTTCTCGTGACCCTTGGACACCTCGCCGAACAGTTCCTCGGACGTCTTCCTCTGCAGCGGCTCCCCTATCACCAGCCTCGCCAGCTTCTTCAGCGTAGTCTCGTCGAGGTTACTGTAGTACAGGAAGTAGCCGATCTTCCGCGAGGCGTAGAACTTGTCGATCGAAGGCGCGTTTCGAGGCAAAGTCTCGACCGACCGGTCCTGCATCTGATAGTCGTTCGGCTTCTGCGCCACTCGAACGAACAGCTTGGCGAACGTCGGCGCCGGAATGTCCTGGATCCGCTTCACAGGAGTCGGGACTAGTCGCGACTGTCTGAAATCGACGAGCGAAATCAAGAAATCAATGCGAGATATCGACAGATCGACTTTCGGGCTACGAGGATTGCCTGTAGGCGTCCACCGGGTGGTTCCCGCTGTCGTAAACGATCCTCGGCTCCAGGAACTGGACGTCCTCTATCGAGACGTCCTCGAAGTCCACGGTTTCCGGGTCCGGTGGTATCCTGAAGCCCGTCAGCGCCGTTTCCAGCAGAGACATCTGCTCGTAGGTGGTCGGATAGTCGATCAGGGCCCAGCCTTTCACCGTTGTCAGAGTCTTCAGATAGTCGACCAGTATCTTGATGGAGAGGTCGTTGGTGATCGGCTGGCCCAGCACCAGGAACTCGTACGCCCATTTACCTGCGTAAACGTCGTCGAGGATGAAGTTAGGTGAGTCTGCTGTGGTGGCTATATCTCCTACTCTCGTCGGTAGAGGGACAGTAGGTCGAGACTTTCTCGCTAGTTCCTGATCCACCTTCAGTTCATATATATACCGTCCTTAACACGTTGAATGCCACGCGAATTTTGTATGCTTCGAACAAGCTTCAGTTGTTTCATTTCTAGAAACGATCAGCGTTATTAAACAAAATTATTAGTTACGAGAAACTAAAGTTTTCACCTCGTACTATAATCTGGTTAATTTTGGCAGTACTGCGTTAATGTTCAATGCTGTTAATTTATTGATAACCGTTCTTAAACGATGTGGCATTCAACGTGTTAACCACCTTCCACTACCCAGCGTCTAAGGCAGGGTTCGCTAGTCAGCCTTACTGACGAGTCCTCTAGTAGCGGACCTAGGACGAAACGCTCTCCCTTCTTTCTTTCCTTTTCTTTCTCTCTCCACCACACCTTTCAACAGCCGCCACACTGGGTTAGCTGGAAATTGCTGTCCCCAGTTAATCGACTAAGGCCCAAAGAGAGTCCCAGGTCACATTTCCTACCCAAGCACGCAGAGTCGGTCAGCACAGGGTCCATGTCGTCGTGCGGCATGTTCCTGGACGTCTGGGTCTGCTTGTCCTTGGTGTTGGCGTCTTCAACACTGTGTCGTTCCCTTCTCGACAGCGAGGAGGAACGACTGCTTCGTCTTCTGGCGTACGTTTCCGCGGACTTGGTCGAGGCGCTGTTGAGCCTGATCCTGAAGCAAGACACGCGTTGCTTGCCGCTCTCGATCTGCTTGACCACCTGGTTCGTCGCCTCGACGATGTTCGCGTCGATCCGTTCGACGTCCAGCGTCTCGTCCTTGTACCGGGCCACGCAGTGGTTGATGGCGTCCTCCATCCTCACCAGACGGATCTCCAGACGCTCCAGGAGACCTCGCAGAGTCTCGTGCACCACCGGATTCGATATCCCGAGGATGATGGCCGCGCAGTCGGCGGACAAAGTCGGCGGACCGACGTTCGTCTCGTTTGCTCGAGGATCGACGTAGTTGAGGACCCGGTGCACGACGTAGCCGAGGACCATGCGGCCTAATCTATTCGCTTCCGTTTCGCCGACATCGCCGTCGCTGTACATCGACGCGAACGAGTCCCAGGGCGGCTTCATGGCCAGGTAGTCCTCCAGAAGAGCCTCCCGCAGCCGTTCGATCTGCTCCAGCTTGGCCCGAGAGGCTTCCTCGATCAGCAGCTCGTTCGCGCTGGCGTCGATCGGGTCGCGCGACAGCGAGTCCACGATCGGCTCCCCTTTCAGGAACTTGGCGATCCACTCGCGCAGAATCGTCTGCGGCACCACCCCGTCGTTCAGCTGCCGATAGTCCTCGATCTTCAACGCCAGGTCGACCAGCTCCTGCACCGTCTCCCGACAAAGGGTCGTGTGCCTCTCGCGGATCTTGCGGACCTTCTCCTCGGCCAGCCTCTGTCTTAACTCGCACATCCTCTGGCACTCGGCCTCCGCGTCCCGCTGCATCTTCGAGGCCGTGTCTTTTTCTCGCTCGATGTTCGCCAGCAGCTCCACCTCGGTCGCCTTCTCCGTCATGTCCTCCAGGATCTTCTGATTCTCCAGCATCACGTGCCGCTGGTCCCGCACCTCGCACAGCTTCGAAACCATCTGCTTCTCGTACCGGGACTGGTCCAACGTCCGCCGGGCGATCTCCTCGTCGAACTGGTTCTCCTGCTCGCAGGAGATGCGCTGCCATAACTGCTGCAGCAGCGCCTTCTGCATCCTCGAGTTCACCTCGGACACCGCGCTCGCCCGTTTCCGACGACATTTCAACCAGTCGACGTACGCTCGCGCCATTTCCGGATTCTCTACGACGTTCTCCAACCCCTTTAAGAAAGTCTCTTCTCTCTCCTTCGTTTTCTCGATCTCTTCCTCGATCCTCCTCGTCCTCACCCCCGTCTTGCGGGCGAAGCGGTCCGCCTCCAGGCTTTCCTGCTCCCTCTTCTCCTTCGCCCAGCTCGCTCTCTGCGACAGGACAGGAGACTTTAAAAGGGAGGAGGCTCCACCTGCGCCGGGGTTGAAAAGGGCAAATGGGAGAGGGCACGCGATTATTGCTACAATAATCTCGATTTCACGTTTACAGCGCTTCGACGTCGGCAAAGTTCGAGTAACCGAAACGAGGTTAGGGTGTTCGAGAGGGTACCTCTGGAACGCAGTGCTCGACGGGACGCACGACGGGATAAGGCTCCCAGGAGGGGACCTCGAGCTTCTTCCTCTCCTTCTTCAGCTTCCGGAGGATCGCAGGGAATTTTGGCCGGTGCCATTCGGCGACCAGCTCTTTTCCTGCGATCAGCTTCTTCGCTCTAGGGTGATCCGGCGGCCGGTACGGCGGAGGATCCTCGCAGACGATGCTCACCTCGAATTTACGGGAATCGGGTACGAATTTCTCCCTTTCCTTCTGCAGGGTGATAAAGTGTAATCTGTCCTTGGTCTCCAGGCACAGGTAGACTTTGTAGAACAGCCGCAGAGACGCCGTGCCATTTCCGCAGGAGATCTCGTCGACGCTTTCGTCGTCTAGCTCGATGCCTAGGAAGCGTAGCCAGAAGCTCAGGTGCTTTAGGTTTACCCTGCAGAGGGCCGGGTCGTGCGTCGAGATTATGGTCTCCAGCTGGTCGCGGTTTATTATGTCGTAGTTGAAGAGGATTTGGGCTAGAAGCTTGCCGTCTTTCGTGTAGTGACCGAACACCTTTGGAACGAGGTCGATCAGGATCCCTAGTCTAGCTTGGATCCAGTTCTGCAGAATGTCACCCATCTTTTCGGTATCTCTGAAAGTCTCTGAAAGTTTTCGGTTTCGCGTGAAAGTCGCCGAGCTAATCGATCTCTGCGATTTTGTTGATCGTAGACACGTTCAATGTATACTTGCCTTTAACGATAAATAAATTTTCTTTTAAGCATAGGTTTTCCTAATTCGACGTCACGTTCTCGAGACGATCGATTTCGAAAATTTTGCAGGGATTTCTTGCAGTTTAATTCTCGGGCGTTCTCGAATCGCACGCGCCCAATTTTCAGGCACCCCACAATCGCGTGCGTCTAACTTGCAAACACCCTTAAATTACACGCGCGGAAATCTCGAGTTTTCTAAAATTGCAGGCACCCAATTTTCTAAAGGGTTCAAATATTGCATGCATCGGATTCTTGAGGACTCTGAAATTGCAGAAACGACGGACAGTTACGGAAAGAATGCCGGATGATAGGCCTCGTTCGAAATAAAATTTCATGCACCGAATTCTCGGGCGTTCTCGAATTGCACGCGCCCAATTTTTTGAAGGGTTCAAAAATTGCATGCATCGGATTCTCGAGGATTCTGAAATTGCAGAAACGACGGACAGTTACGGAGAGAAGAGCGAATGCGTAACGACACGGTCGGGTGTAAAATAAAGTCGATGAGCGACAGAAAGCGTACTCTTTATTCCCTTACACTCGACTGCGCATACACGGCAACGTGGTACGAAATATACGGAACGATGGTGTGAGATGGTGATGATGATGATGATGATGATGATGATGATGATGATGATAATAATAATAATAGTAATAAAAATCAGCGTATTTTCATTGCCAACGTAATCATCGTCGTACTTTATGTATTTATCATATTTATACCATGGTGTGTGGATCATACCGTTACATCGTATCGCCGTGATAATATAATTACATTACACGTTCGTATTCACACCCACGCAACATAATCTCTCGCGTATCGTCGTCGTCGTCGTTGTCGTCGTCGTCGTCCTCGTCGTCTTCGTCGTGATCGTTGTCGATGGTCGAAAGGAAACACAGTGTGTGTATGTGTATGTGTGTTTCTGTGTGTTTTGTGTGTGCCCGTGTGTGTATGTGTACGTGTAGGGTGTAGGTTGTACGCGAGACACAATATCGGTTTCGTTAGTTCGCTGTTTCTTTTTCTTTTCTGTTCTTTTCTCGATTTCATCTCTCTGCCGTACGACCGTGTTACGCGACAATCGTTACTCGCTATTGTTGCTTTCATCCTGAATTGTATGTACAGAAGAGGTATATACTCGATAATATTAATGCATTAATATTTATAATAATTTACGTGTCACGCTATCCGCGCGCGGGACCGCTCTGGCCGTGACTGGATTTCTTTTTTCCCCTTTTTCTCCCTTTTTATCTCCCTTAAATCGATCCGCGCATCCGCGCGATCAACCGCCTCTTCCTCCCCGTCGACGTCCTCCTGTTTCCGTTTCCCTTTTTATTTTTATTCTCTCTCTCTCTCTCTTTCTCGTCTCTTTTATTTTTCTTGTTCTACCCGGCTCGATCCCCTGACGTGTACGACCCGCCTCTGAACACGCGGACCTCCCGCGACGATCATGCTCGCGACGATTATGCTCGCGGGAGAGCTCCGCGACAAAGTCGTCGTCCGGAGCATCTTCCGGATCCAGACGGTCGTCCAGAGCGTCGTCCGGGGCGAGAAAACGAAGAGGTCCCGCGCGGTTCGAGCGGAAGATGTTTGTTCCGTTTCGCGCTCGTCGGACATCTCGCCGCATCGGGCATCTACAAGGGCTACCGTATCTATCTAATACGAAGGAACGGGCTCGACAACTCCATCTAAATGTCTATACTCTAATGTTTCTCATCTACATCTACTATGCGTCGTGCGGATGTGTTCGTGTACTCTGTATCTCTGTGTGTACGTATGTATGTTCGTTTCTACGTATGTGTGCACACCCCGGCGCGAAAGCGTCGGAACGTTCTCCAAAAACGAACGGCTTTCTAAAAAGTCCAGCGACTTCGGATCTCTTTTCGAAACGTTCGAAGGGCATCAGCCTTCCGGACGCCATAGACCACTTGACCATTTTTAAATCGCTACTAATCGGAACTGCAAAGATTGCAAAGGCAACGAGTTTCGCCTTTCCCCTCCTTGCACGGTACGAGAATTTCAAACGGGCGAAGAAACCATTTTCGAATTGATACTAATCGGAACTGTAAAGAAGATCGCAAAGGCGACGAGTTTAACCTCTTCTTTTCCTGCGCGGTACAAGAATTTCAAACGCGCGTCGTTTAGGTTCAAAGCGTTTCCTACGGCGCGCGCAAAGTTTGTTCGAAGTCGAGTGCTTCGTGAAATAGGTCAGAGGCATCGAGAAACTTCATTTGAACTTCGTTTAAATCGCACGATCTTGATCACGCGATTTTGGCAGACTTCGTTGAACTTTGCGCACGCTTTGTCGTTCGCTCGCGACATTCGCACGCGCGATGCTTGAAATATCCATCGGGGGCGTCGAGGAACAGTGGAAACCCGCGACTTTCATTATTTCCCTTGCGACCCTCGACTTCGGTGAACGGTAATTTGAAAAACGCTCGAAGATGGCGTCGCGAGCTCGGCCCATCGACGTTCGAAAAGAGCTTCGCGTAAGTCGTCCGACGAAACTCGAAGAAAGCGACTCGCGTTCGAAGAGAGTCCTCGCGATTATGGTCGGGGATGTAGAAAGTGTATGTTCGTACGTACGTCCCGTGCGTCCGTCGGCATCCGTCGGTTCTCCTGACTTTCCGTCGATCGTTTTCTCTACAACGTCTCGCAACGCACCCTCTCCTCGTCCTCCTCCTCCTCTTCCTCCTCCGCCGTTTTCCTCTCTCGGCGGGTACGCGCGGTTCTTTCATTCGCTCTTTCTCTCACGCTCTTTTGCTCGCTCTCTTTTTTGCTCGTCGTGTTTACAAACTAATTTATTAAACTAATACGTTGGCTACACGCACACTATCTCACCGCTAAATATTTAGCAACATGGACATTACTATGTTCGGCTTTTTTTTTATCTTCAATGGTATTTCTCTTTCCTCTCCTCTTCCTCGTGTCTTTCGCCTCTTTCCGTTTCCCGTGGTTTTTCCTCATCGTTTCCCCCCCGTTTTCTCCTTTTTTTCTCTCTCTCGTTATCTAACTCGATCCCATTCCTCTCGATTCAAATCGATCAAAATATCTCCTCGTTTTACGTTCTAGCTCTTCGTTATATATATTTATATTATGTATATAATTATCGCGTTCAATCGTGCTGACACGAACAGACAATATAAGAGAACAAAGAAAGATCGAACATGCGAAGAAAGGGATTCGTCGGTAAAATCGTTAGGTGGATCGATCGATCTAACTACCGTCGACATCGAGCCTTCTACCTAAACTTCTCTCTCGTTTCGCTCTCTGTTTCTCTCACATGCATTCTCACCCTTTCATTCTCTCTCTCTCTCGCGCTTTCTCTCTCTCTCTCTCTGTATCTGTCCGTCCGTCCAAGTTATGCCCTATGAAAGGTTCGCGCTTATTAAATCGAAACGAAGCGACCGAAAGCGGCGACCGCAAGGCTCGCTCGTCTCGTCGCGACGTCCGACGACACGTGATTTTTCGTTTTGTTTTTCACCCCCCTCCGAAAACCCCCCTCTCCCCTTGAAACGCGCAATACAGACGCACTCGAAGAAGAGTCTATTCTCCGCGAGCAAATCGATGACCAACGACGAACCAATCGTATTCGCTTCGAAGAGTCTCAAAGGCACGTCACTTTGAAGGTACCCGGTTACGTTATGCTTCGTTTTTTTCCTCTTCACGACAGGCATGGACACGATTATTATTTATTATTCATTATTATTATTATTATTATTATTATTATTATTATTTATTATTCATTATTATTAATATTATTATCGTTATTAATATTATCAATATTATCATTATTAATGTTATTATTACTATTCCTTCTTTTTTTTTCAATTATTTGTATCGTTATTAGTAGTATTAATAGTATCGTTAGCGATGGTATTGTTAATATTAATATTAGTGTTATCGATAATTACCGTTATTATTATCGTTAGTATTATCGTTAGCGTTTTACTCCTCTTACCGATATTATTACAATTTTTCTTTTTCCCCCTCTCTCGCTCTCTTTCTCTCTCTCTCTCTCTCTCTCTCTTAATTTGTCGGCTGCAACCTCATTGTTCTTTTTTTTTTTAGTTCGATCGTTCGCTTTCTTCTCTCTTGCTCTCTCTCTCTTTTTTTTAATTTTCTTCTTATCATTTTGTTTTGTCTCGTTGCCGATATTGCGCGTTCAAGGGTGCGAGTCGTCTCGTTAAATTCGGAAAAGTTCGTATACGACGATTCGCGTTGTCATCGTGAAAAAAATCGGGTACGTCTTCTCTTCTCCCTCATTCTCTCTCTCTCTCACGCACACTGTCACTCTTTCACCCCATTCCAATCGACATACTCAACACGCACGCATCCGTAGACTGTCTCCGCGTCTCGCCGATCGCAAACGTTTCCGTTCCGTCCAAGAGAATATCCGCGTCGACTACTATCGTATATTTGGCTCGCTAATCGGTTACATCTATTGCTATTGCTGTCTTTATTATCGTCGATCGTTACCGCGTTGTCGCTAAGGCCACGTTCACGCTCGAGCTAACGGAAAGATTTATTATTCTTGAAAAAACCGGTCGAGAACGGCGGACCTTCGAGCAGCGAGCAGTGCTACGCTTCCGTCGCCATCTTGTTCTTTTAATCATGTTCATATCGACGTGGTTAAACAGCGCTACACCCATTAGGACTCTAGGGGATGATCAGAGTTCGTCGCAGCT
>CM052085.1:1400603-1428315 GCA_028453745.1 Agapostemon virescens
TACACCCGTTAGGATTCTAGGGGATGATCAGAGTTCGTCGCAGCTCTGGTCGACGATCGTCGTCGTTCTCCATGATCTGCATCGTCTTCTCATCGATGAAAAGTCGAAGTTCTACTGCCTTCTATCGTTTAGTCAGGTTTATATCGACGTGGTTAAACAGCGCTACACCCGTTAGGATTCTAGGGGATGATCAGAGTTCGTCGCAGCTCTGGTCGACGATCGTCGTCGTTCTACATGATCTGCAGCGTCTCGTACCGAAGCAACGCTCGCTGAAACCGTGTCTGCCGATCGACCATCGTCTCGGTTGTTGGCGGAGAAGCTCCCCTAATCGCTGCCCCAGCTCCAACGTGAACGTAGCCTAATCGCGACGCACTACTCGATGCTCGACCACGGTCGCGCGAAGAACCGTTGACAGAAGAAAACTCGGTGCAGAAGCGCGACATATCCGCGGAGCCTGGCGATCTCGTTTCGGCTCCTCTTTCCCCACGCGATACGCACATCCGTTTTAAATATACATACTATACACTTATATACACACACAACACATATATAAATGTATACTATATACTCGCTCGGAACAATGTTCGGTAGATCGCATTCGTTCGTCGAACAGTCGGGAAAAGTCATTTCGATAATGTTCCAATCCGGTGAAAGCTCGCGACGTGCCGGAGCGGGTTTGAACGATTCGCGATGATCGCGTGTCCGGATTGATCGATTACATTTTTACTCTTGTCGGCCCTGGTCGTCGACACGTTTCCAAGCCGGCTCTCC
This sequence comes from Agapostemon virescens, assembly GCA_028453745.1. Classification (NCBI taxonomy): domain Eukaryota; kingdom Metazoa; phylum Arthropoda; class Insecta; order Hymenoptera; family Halictidae; genus Agapostemon; species Agapostemon virescens. The sequence continues at coordinate 1,401,375 of CM052085.1, forward strand.
GAATTCTGTCGACGCGAAATCTAGCAGAATCAAAAGAAGTAGAAGAAGTAGGAATAGAAGAAGAGAAGCACGGCTCCGGGTGCCGCGAGAGCTTTCTTCTCTCGTGAACGTTCTTGGTTTTCGAAGAGAAAGAGAGAACAAGACAGAGAGAGAGAGAGAGAGAGAGAGAGAGAGAGGGGGGGGGGGCGGTCGAGAATAAATTATGTGCTTATTGGCTCAGAGAAGAGCTGGACGAAATTCGAAGGAATCACGGTTCACCGAGTCCTTTCGGCTTTTCCTAATTTATACACAAGGGCCGCGGCGTCTCTTAATTTCTGGAAGAGCAACGAGCTGGCGAGCCGGCGAGCCGACGAACGGCAAGAAAAGAAACGGGAACGAAAGAGGAGACGAACGAGAGACCGGAAACGACGCCGCTCGATTTCGCTGTACGTCGAATGATAATTTCGTCGTCGTCGAAAACACTGTTCCAACGTCTCGGCACCGATCGAATGCAACCGGTACGTCTTTACAAACGACGTCGAACGGTTTCGTTCGTCGGTTCGTCGTTTCGCTTCTGTCAGAAACGAACAGGAGAGAAACCCACCGCTCCTACTCGCCGCGCGCGCAAGCACCTGCTGCTCGTGTTTTCCGAAAACCAATCGTCCACTATCTGTGCGATACAATCACGCGGTTGGCAGTATCACCGTTGCTTTATTACAATTAGTGTTACAAAAGCTTGATTATTTGGAACGGATTGTAGCAATATATTCACATAACTGTTCATCGTCGTGGAAAATAAAAAGTTTCAACGTTCACATTACAACACTCGTTCGCCGTCCTTCTCGCGATCGTCGATTATTGGATTCGTAGTGACCCGTAATAAATACAATAATTCGTATAACATTAATAATAATAATAATAATAAAAATAGCGATAGAAATAAAGATAATAATATTAGTAATAGTAGTACTAGTCGTAGCAATAATAATAGTAATAATAATAGTAATAATAATAATAATAATAATAATAATAATAATAATAATAATAGTAATCACCAATAGCGTCGCAGTCGTCTTTACCCTAGTCGCTGCGGTCGTCGTAATCGTAATCGTCGTCGGCGTGGTCGTTTATGGGAAGATTCAGTCCCGTTTGTCTAGCCGGCTACTGTACAGAGATATTGCCACAAACGCAAACGTGTCGCTTTGGAATAAACGCGCATTCCGCTGGCACGAGCTTAACGCTAATGTGTACGTATCTTTATGGTACCTGTCGCGTGTAACTGCAACGAATACAGAGGTTGTCTCATCAAGCGAACGATTCCGTGCAACAATTTTCCATCGGCGGGTCCGCGATTCGACGGCACACCCGTTTCAAATTCCCCTGAATTTTGAATACAGGGACACCCTGTATACGTGTCCGTACGTGTGATGTTTCTGTCATTGTGGATGCGCGAGTGTTCGTGTATACATGTACGCCTCTTCGGAAATATACAGCGGTTGCGGAATCGTCTCCTAAACTTAAAGGTAAACTAAGGTCGAAGAGTGAAGCGACGTCGAGCGATGAACGGTCTTGCGAGAGCGAGAAAGAGAGAGAAAGAGTTAAAAAAATCCAGAATACAGAAACGAGGGAGGACCGACGAAACGATTTCCGGAGAGCCCGGTTTTATTAACCCTTTGCACTCGAAGCGATTCCACTCGAAAATTGAAACCATATTTTTAATTATAATAGCTGCGTTATACGTAGTTGATTTCCTTTCGCGCGTATAAAATTAATTACTGTTACTCGCACTTAGAGAATTCAAATTTTCATCAATTTCTTAACTGTACACCTAGCGATGTAGCAGTTGTTTAAATAACAGTGTGACAATTTTTAGTGGCGCCTTAGAAGCGCCATTCGAGTGCAAAGGGTTAATGCCGTTCGATCAACAGCGAGACTCGAGAGGAGCCACCGGAAACATGATCGATCAGCTACGCGACTATGGCGAAGGTTGCCTTCGAAGCGGATTCAAAAATCAAAGGCTTTTCCACTCTTGGTTATCGTACAACGGTTTCCAATACCGAGGCTTCCTTTTCGGATGGAAACGACGCCATTTTCGAATAGTTTAAGCGCGCAAATATGGCTCGCAACGATTTCTCTCTACCGGAAGCTTGTCCGCAGACATTAGAAGTTCGCGTGCCGCGTCGGCCATCGCGGTAGATCTTTGCGCATAAAATTTCTTTTTTCACACGTTTGATAGGTTGAAAATAATCTGACAGTATATTGAAATTCTTCTAATGTATCTTTTTACTGCTTCACATTACACCAATTTTGTCATAAATGCATAAAAACCCGTTGCCCAGTCGTCGCGACCGACGCGCAATTTTCCTACCAAACTTGGAAATCGGTTTTTCGGTGGAATCTATCGAGTAAGGAAAATTTCGTTAGGATCTACGAGGCGTGAGAATATTACAGCGATCGTAGTGACACGATGAACGTTTGCTCGCGTCGTTAATAAACAAATTGCTCCGATCCTGCGCGATTTCGACGGGCATCTTTGAGCCACCGAACGTACCGAGATATCAAAGTTACGCGAATTCGGATCTCGGTCCCGTGCATCGTTCGCATCGATTCTCCGCGATGCCCGAAAGTATGCTTACACAATTTTTGAGAAAACTCTACGAAGACCCCGGTGCGATAATTCTTTGTACTCGAAGCTGCTTCAACACCGAAATCGAGACGATCTCTCTCTGCACCTAGAACGACTCTGTGCTTCCCGTACAAAAAGGTGTTGCCTATCTCGTCCGCGTAAGCGTGCGGAATTTATTAATAATAATTATCGGTTACTCGACAATGTAGTTTGCAGCTCGCGCTACGATACGAGTCCGTTGCAGAACAAACCGTTACAATCAAACTGCGGATCCTCGCGCGAACGGAAAATCCTCCGCGTTCGATTACAAGCTACTGGAATCGAGTAGAAACTGGTTCCCTCCTGGATCAAATTAATCGTTAATTAATTCTAACAAGTCGACGACGACGCGCTGCCATTCTTAACGCTAAACCTACCGAGCATCGAGTTTGCCATACGAAAATTCAAAGATTTCATTTATTTAGACATTGCCGCCGCTCTCGTCGCAGTGCACGATCGAGCAAACAAGCGAACCGACTCGATTCCGATAAAGGCAAAATAACGAACATCTGAGAAGGGTACGTTTAGCGTTAAACCCTTTTGCCCTTCCACCGTTCCGCATACCCTTCTGCGAACGCAGAAAGTCCGTATTCCGGTTGCGACGATCGTTTCCGAGCAAACCGGACAGTGAAACGCGTTGTTCGAACACGGTGGCAAACGAACGACGCCGGAGAACGCAACGAGATCTGCAGTTTGCTCGGTGGTTGCACGTCCGAGCGAGTATCGGCGCGTATCCCTAAGCGGAAAAGCTTGCGAAACGCGTGCGGAAGGTGTTCCGGAACGAGGAAGCTCGCATCCGGAAGCCTCGGCAACGAAAATTCGAAGACTTCGGTGTCCCTGCTCTCCTCCCCTCCGGTTCTTCCGGTTTCACCTTACTTCCCCATGTAGTATTAGCAATTTGGATAGGGCCATCTTACAAAGTTAGCGATAGAAAATATCAACGGCGTAGGGGCGTGAGCGCGCACACGCGCGCGCGCGGAAACAATGGACGCGAGAAGCACACGCGGGCGCGCGTGCACATCAGGTTCTGCGTTATAAAAATACATACGATTGTTCTCTTAACGATCGCGGTGCATCGAAAATTCGGTATCCGGTTAGAACGATGGGCTTTTCATGTTCTAGCGTTCCGAGCTGCGCTAGAACGGGACCAGCGTGTATAATATACGTGTCGGTCGGTTCTCGGGGGGTTGAGAAACCGCAGCGTGTCTTGTCGTCGTCGTCGTCGTCGTCGTTGTCGTCGTCGTTGACGCAAGATCGCGAACGAAGTTGGTACCGGTGAGAGACGCTTGGACGATACACGCTTACAGACCCGGGTTCGGTGAATTGCCTCGAAGCCAGGGTTAAATCGTCCTAGAGATTAGAGTTAAGGGCAGTCGAGAGGTCGCAGTAGCACGAAGCTAAAGCGTTGAAGGGGAAAGAGTCGAGATGAAGAGGAGTTAGCGAGTCTGTGGTATCGCAAAACTCCTCCTCGACCCGGTGTAGCGCGTTCTCAATAAATGTTTATGGAAATTGCAACGGTGATGTATATATTTATTGCTTGTTCGATTTTACTTTGCTGTTATCGTTTGAAACGGCGCTCTCTGCCATTTTGAACTTGCGACGTCCAGCGACGTCCAACCGCGTACAGTTTTCTCCGTTGTGTTCGATTCGCAGCAGCCTACGAGTACTGTTATATGTATATAAGCTTTGCGTGCGAGAGTGTACATATTACAAATTGAACCACCCGACGGACAGGGCAAGCGAACACCGAAGAAAGAGAGAAAAACAGAGAGAGAGATCGATAGGCTAGAAAAGCCTTGATAGATGCGATAGAGTGGGAAGCATAAACATTTAATTGCTGATTCTCTATTCGCTTTAGACGAATCGAACAGTGTTTGTTTGCTTCGATAAGCCTCTACGTGTTACATGCATTCCTAGGTCTGTAAGCGTGCACGGTTCGAGGAGAAACGAAGCACAACCGTTACCACCACCGTGGAAATCCTTTCGCCATGGATTCGCCGAGACGATCTCGTCGCCGCGAAAGCGACTCGCGATCCTCTCGTTCGCCGTCGCCGCATCTCTCGCCAGTTTTTGTTTTTCTTTATTTTCTTAATCGCGGATTTGTTCCCGAATTCTAAGGACGATACGAAAAATAGATATTGCCGCGCAAGGGGACGCAAAGGACGCTTTCGAGATCGGGCACGCCGGCGTTTCGACGAGATCGCGAGCCGACTGGGTTCGATTCGAATTCATATCGAAATTCAGATTCAAATTCAAACTCAGACGCAGATTCAAGTCCAAAGTTAAATTCTGATTCGGATGCAGATTCAAATCGAAATTTAAATTCAGATTTAAATTCAGATTTAAATTCAAATTCAAATACAGATTCAAATTCAAATCAGATGTTGACAAGACTTCTCCGATGGCAGTAACACGTTTCTCCGCGCTGTTCTCGCTTCTCACCGAATCGGTAACGGCGATGGACGACGAAAGCGGGGATATTCGGATTAAGATAGAGACAGACGGGTGGGTAGAAAGAGAAACCGAGAAAGAGGAAAAGTAGAGCGACAAAGAGGGAGAGAAAAGAAAGAAAACAGACGCGGTCGACGGTGTCGCGTGACTGCGACATGGGCGAACTTCTCGTAAAGAAAACAAGAGCATGCATCTCTCCCTCCCTCCCTCCCTCCCTCCCTCACTCTCTTTCTTCTATCTTTTTTCTGAATCTTTCTATCTCTCCCTGCCACCCATCTCTCGGTTCACTCCCTTCTTTCTCTTTCTCTCTGTTTAAGCTCGATCGCGGGGAAGGAACGCGAGTCTCTCGTGCGGAGGAGATCGGATCGCAGAGGGGCGCGAGCCAAGACCGTGGAAACCAACGAACGAACGTCGCGGCTGTCTCCTGATCGCGCGCGCGAAGGCTTTGGTTACGGGGTATATATTATTACATTACAATGGTTTACTTCCGGTGCGTGTGCTCGACGAGGTACGATCTCGATCTCGAGGAGGAACGAACGAAACGCGAGACGAACTTCCTCGACGTCGCGCCCTCCTCTTCGGCCGGGGAATCAGGGGAAGGGCAGAAGGGAAACCGAAGTAAAACAAACGCGTCTCCCTCGTTAATTTTTCTCCCGCCTCTCGGACTCGTTCTCTCTGTCTCTGTGCTCGACTCGCTCTCTCGTGCTCGTAAAAGCTCGTACTCGTCCTGCTGAGTTCGTCATCGTCGTCATTGTCTTCGTCGTCGTCGTCGTCGTCGTCGTCGCTGTCGTTCGTCATCGTCTCTCGCTTCGGCGTTCGTCAGGCACACACACGCGCGCTCCTCCCAGGGAGGGGAAAAAAAGAAGAAGAAGAAGAAGAACGAAGTTGTTGCGTTCTCTCGTTCTGCTCCGTTCGTCTTGCGAGTCTCCCCGCCTGGACCGTTGTTTCTTATTTGTTTGTTTAAATTTTTATTCGTTTGCATTATTTCTTTCTTGTTTGCTTGTTTGTTTATTTGTTTGTCCGTTCGCTTTCTTCGTGTCGTCGGTCTACCGGAGGAAAGAGAAGCGAGAGCGAAGCACAGGCTCTCTCGCCGCTCTCTGCGAACCGGGACACACCCCTACGGTCACCGTTTTCTTTTCTTTTCTTTTCTTTTCTTCTCTTCTCTTTATTTTCCGTTGCTTCCTTCCTTTCTTCCTTTTCTTTCGCTTTTCTTTCTCAATTTCTTTCTTTCTTTCTTTTGCTTGTTTCTTGCGTCGTCACTCTCTCATTTAGATTCCCCGCGATATATTTATACGATAGAGATCGGGCAGTCTGGATGCGTCCTCGAAGAGACGGCTGACGAAGACACGGCCGCGGTCCGTGTCTATCGGCTGCCGCCACTCTCCGTAGATTAGGCTACCGTCGCCGGATTATGGATCCTCTCGTACTCCATAACCTCCTGGTAGATCAGCTCCTTCCACTGCTCCACCTGGTGGTCTCGCTCGTCCACGCTGTGGTCGTACGGAGCCGGCACCGGCTGAAACACATTCGCAATGTCACCTGCAGAATCCTTAACTACGGAACTTTTTGCCCTTCACGGGGCACGCGCGATGGGAACGTTCGGCCACCTTCTTCTGGGTGGAAGTAGCACTTCGTAGAGCATCGCCCTCCTTTCGCGGATTCGCGATTTTGCGAGTCTGGGCCGCCACAATTTATTTACCCTTTCAGCTCGAAGCGATTTCATCCGCGTCCGAAACGCCACTAGTTTATCAACCCTTTGCGCTCGAAGCAATTTTAATTTTACAATTAACCGCCTTCTGTGTCCTCCGTAGAACGACAAAAAGAAAAGACAAATTTGTTGTTACTGCATAGAAATATTCTGGGTTGAAAGAAAAGTTCTAATTTTGGGGTTGAACCGACTTCGAGTGCCGGGGTCGATATTGTGCACCGGTTAAACTCGAATGGCGGCTCCGAGGGGTGCACTGTACAGAATGGGGCATTTAAAACAGGTCACCCGAATGACTCGCTTGCTTACTTGGACATCGAGGGCCTCGTGACCTGACGTTACTAATTTTTTCACAGGTGGAGACGCCAAGGAGACAGCAAGGTCAACTTTGTTTTCTTCAACCCTTAAAAATTCCAATGGTTCGTCGTCTCAAAATTTGCTATACTATTATTTAAAACAAATTATTCCATATAATTCCATTCCATTCCATTCATATTCCATAAAATGAATTATTCCAAGTCCAAACATTTCTTGATTTTAGAAATAGAACTGCCTGGAGCGCAAAGGGTTAACGGAAAGGCATAGTTCTTTACTCGCACCCTTATAACAACTTGCGGCTACGAAGAGGACCGGAGGTCACTCAAGGTCAGCGGCAATGGAAAATGGATAGTCTCTCGCAGCCGAGAACGACGATCGTCGACGGTTTGCGGCGAGACAAATAAAAATGTATAAGTTTGCGCTTGGTCGTGCGATCGGAATGCATCCGGACAATCGAGAGACGGGGAAAGTTATTAACAATGCAGGCAACGTAGCTCGCGATCGATCAAACTTACGGAACAAGGCAAAATTTTCAGGTGTCGCTTCAACCACCGTAGCCTAGGATTACGAGCGACTATAGTCTCGAGTGGTATCGCGGGGGTTGCATAACGAAAAGAAAGCGATCGGAAAGATGGTCGAATACGTTTCAACCTTGAAAACGTCTAGCAAAGTTGCAACATTTAAAAACTTAGAATTTCTGCGAGGTCGGATATCTCAAAGATGAACTTTAAAAAATATATTCACGGTCGAAACAAGGTCACAGTGCCTCCATCTTATTTTTTCCCTTATTCCGCAACTTTTCAACCATACTGTAAACAACCGTCCATCGTTTTATCCTAAGTTTATCGAAAGTTCTACAATCTCGTGGCGAAAGTTGACCGAACGTTCCCATTGTAGGCTGCACAGTGGTCCGATGGGTCTATTTGGGTGATAAGAAATCCTTCGGCAAAGGGAAACTTCTACAAAGACAGAATCTCCGGGAAAAAACGGTCGAAGATCCTCGGAGAACTTTCTTCGAGCTCGAGACCGTGCAAGACTTTATGCATTAATAATGAAAACGAGCGAGCAAAACTCGGGAAACTTTCGAGAATTTCCAGAACGTTTCTTTATCTCCGATTCGTGGACATTCTTTAAGTAACAAATAACTTTTTCAACTTCCACCGTTTGCTAGCACCTCGGACGGCTGTAAACGTCTTCGACCAACGAATCTCTTTACAGCCGTCACTAAACCGTTTCTAGAAGCAACGGAGGAAGATTGCCGGCAGGGACACGGTTTCGCAGGACGTTCGAGACCACCGTGAGCCGGAAGCGCAACCCTTTTCCGGTTAGCATTGGACACTTACCGCGTGTACTTCGTGGTCGTCGAACCACACGTTTATGTAATCGTGGACCAGAGCGTCGTCGACGGAGATGCGTTGGTCGGGGTCGATGACGAGCATGCGCGACAATAGATCCCTGGCTTCGGTTGCTGAAAAAGACGAAAGGGTATCGCGAGACCCGGTGTAGTGTAAGGACACTAAGGACACAACGAGAGGACACAGTTCCGCGAGAAGAACGAGGAGAAAACGATACTCTCGGTACCGGCTCGGAGCGGTGCCGGTTTTCCGCGCCTAATTTTCGCGACGATCGCTGCCGTAGCTCGTCGACCTACTCACATCTCAATCTAACGTGCTCCTTGGAGTTCGGAGGGAACAGCACGTCCGGGAATAGCCTCTCGAACGAGTAGCCAGGATATCGCGGCCTGTTCTCCACGTAATTCCTCACGGTCTGCTGCAGCTGTTGCATGAAGTTCGGCGCCGGCGTTCCGAGTTGTTCTGCAAATTCGAGGAGCTTTTGTAGCGTTCCATGCCGAAAGAGCTTCCAGCAGGTGTGGACAGGCAGACAGAGACAGAGGGAATAAAAATAAAGAGAAAGAAAGAGAGAGAGAGAGAGGAGGAAAGTAGCAAGTGTTCAAGTTCGGTGACTTTTCGTTCGATCGTAACTTCAGTCAACATTGTACTTTCTTCTCGCTCTTTGTGGCGTTTTAAACTGCAGGTCTTCAGCTACAAACACACCACCCTGTTGCGTGCAATCGGTATGTGTTTACTTTAAAAAGTTAGGCCCAATTGAAAAGCTGGGTCTACAGATAATACTGATCGCGACTGAAGAGATTGTTACAGGGGTGCGTTTGCTTCCTCGGGTTAAAGGGAAGAGAACTCCGCACTGAATGGAACTTTCTTCACGGTATCGGGGGCGTTTTAAACCTCAAATCTTCAGCTCCCGATGCAACCTTTTTGCCGCAATCGATATCTCTTCGCCTTAAAAAGTTGGGTCGAATGGAAAAAGTTGGTCGCTGGGTCCCTAGGAACCGAACGAAGAAATCGAACGACGGAGAAGCACTGCAGGGGCCTCTTTCGTTTCCCAGGTTTCAAAGGACGAGTTTCCTGCGCCGAGTTAAACGAGTTAAACCGAGTTAAACCGAATTAAACCGAATGAAACTTTCTTCCCGGACTTGGGTACGTTTTAAACGCGAGATCTTCAGCTTCAAAAGTTGGCCTCTTCGGATACTGCGCGAAGAAATTGTTACTGACTTGACGGCGCTTTAATATATCTCTTCGATTGAAAAAGTTGGATCGAATTGAAAAGCCACCGAACCGATTTGCACAGCTAACTAGGATGAAGCATAACAGATGTACCAATGATTTTGTTCCACTGGTCGATGTGGTCCGTGCCGGGAAAGAGTACTCCACCCCGTATCATCTCTCCCATGATGCAACCGACCGACCAGATGTCCACGTTGTCCGTGTAGCCCATGCCAAGGATCACCTGTGCTCGACAGATCGCAAATAATCATTCACCCATCGTCCTAAATCGTTGTCGCGTGATCGTTCGTCCGTCTCCTCGTTATCCCGCGTCTCGCTAAATTATTGCTTCGCGATAATGCGAACACGAACGGTCCGATTTGAAACTGCGCGGCTGGAGTCGTCTGATCGTCGTCAGAATCGTCGTCAGAATCGTCGTCAGAATCGTCATTCGAATCGTCATTCGTCGGATCACAGATCCAGCGGAAAGGCGACACCATTTTCGTGGAGAAGATCCTCGAACGAGGGATGTTTGTGAAACGTCTTACGATGCTTCGTGGGAAAATGAAATCACGAAGTCGGTAGGCATTGCACGATTTTAGGATTACGCCTCAAACTGGTAATTCGTCGTTCAGTCATCCCTAGGAAAGGAAAAATCATTTTCTAAAGTTTGGTAGGGACAGAGGATGAGGAGATTCTGCGGATTCTTGGATCTAGACAAATCGAACCTCGAACTGGTACACATAGATCAGTTTCAACTTCGAAATAGTACACATAGATCGCTTTCAATTTCGGTATAGTACGCATAGATCAATTTTAACTTTGGAATAGTATACATAGATCGTTTTGAACTTCGGCCTAATACGCAGAGATCATTTCGAACCTCGGACTAGCAAACATAGATCATATTCAACCTCGGATCAATATACATAAAATATTTTAAACCTCTAATCAATACGCGTAGATCATTTTGAACTTCGGACTGGTATACATCTACGTTTTACCGAACACTGTACTTATACAGATCGCGAGAACATTCTGAACGTTGCACTTTGTATTTGTGCGCATCGCCAGAACTTCGGACATTAACCCGTTGCCGTATTGCGATGAGTCAGACTCGTGTCGTGGACTTTAAACAAAATCTAGCAAACACAAATGCGATGCTTATCTATTTATCTTTATTCTGTATTCTTCTTTTAATCAATATTATTTAAGGAAATGCAAACGCATTAGAGAACGTTATAATAACTGTTAAGACAAGATAGTCTAAACAGATTCGATCGTTCACGATTTACCTGCCGACACCCGTCGCCGAGCCGACGTCACCACCGACCGGGAAAACCCACGCTCCCACTACCCCTAAACGCTCGAAACAAAGAACGAAAATCCAACACCACCATTGGCCAACACTTGGTCACGAAAATAGTATATAAGCAGCAAAATGTATCCATACAGATTAGATTCGATTACACAGCTTGTACAGTACAGAAACGCAGAATAAACTTCAACTAAACCCTACAAGTCGATCGTCTCTCACGAGTTCAGGCTCTCGTTCAATCCCATCAGTGGGAGTCCTGCATATTCAGAGTCATTCATTCCCACATCAGTGGGTGGTCCTTCGAAGTCAATAGGCACCAAGTGCAATATTCAGAGGAATCGTTCAAGTACAGTGAACGACGCCTTAACAATAACTGTAATTGCAAAGAAAATGGTACAACAAAGATTCGATCTAGTACATATTGAATTCAGATTTTCAGAACTTTATACTTTTAGCCGAACAGTCTAGAGCATCAATGCGAATACAAATACGCGACTGGATCGAACCGTGAGCTAAACCAAACAAAATAAACCGGCATTTCCGGTTCGAAACGTTGCATTTATCGCGTCAGGTTCGATTAAGAGCAGCTACCGCGATCGATTAATAATTATTTTCAGATGTAACCGGTCGTGTTTCGTCAAATCCGTCTAACAGCGATTCTCGGGAGGTAATTGCGAGCGGTTGGAAATGCTGGGTCGGGACGGACATCCGAATGTCAGGCCGGTATGACTGAACACGCAAACTTCGGCGTGTGCAACAAGTGAATACCCGATTGGCTTAGTTTATGAAAATTAGTCAGCTTCTCCGAGTCTGTCGACAGACGGATGTTGTTATTTATTTGGACGAACGTGTCTCGGACAACGAGGAGGAAGACGAGCCGTCGGACGGTCGGCTCTAATTCGACAGCGTTTCGTTTGTCGACGTTTCGCCGGGTTCCGGTGAGATAAAAGGAAGGAAGATGTACCTCCGGCGCTCGATAGTACCGCGTGACCACGTAAGGCGTCATCATGAACGTCGTTCCGGCGGTTCTCGCCAGTCCGAAATCGAGAATCTTCAGCGAGCAGTCCGACTTGACGACGATGTTGCTCGGTTTCAGATCCTGAGGGCAAAACAACCAACCGAATATTATTCGGGGTGGCTCGCTGAACCTTTGGGAGCACCGGAAGCGTTTATTTTACATTATTTTATTCGAAATAATAACGGGGAATGTCGTGCATGAGTTTTCGCGGACTCGACAGTCGCGAAACAAGGATGTTAGAAGACGCTATTTTGAAATCTCGCTATCCAGCAAGCGTCGACGTTGGACGCGACAATTACGATCATTGAGATTGCAAAGGTGCGTCCTTAAAGGAGTATTCAAAATAATTTAGCATTGTATAAAATAATTTAGAATAATTTAAAATATTAATGTTATAAAATAATTTAGTATCGAGTGTTGTTTAAAGTAATGGCTAAAAATTTACAGAGACGCGTTCTCGTTACTTTTACAGCGTAATGTAAACTATTCGCTTCTGGTTCTATAGAAAACTGATAGAAATGTAGCGATTCGGATTTTCAACCCTTAGCACTGGAGTGGCGAAAAATTGACGGGGATTTGCGAGCTCGAGAATCGTAAGTTTAGAAAATTGAGAATTAAAATGGCGGACACCGCGATGGAACTCACCCTGTGAATGATGCCGGCGGAGTGTAAGTGCTTGATGCCGCACAGCATTTGATAGAGAAGGTAGGACATGCGCTCGTGATCCAGATCCATCTGTATCACCTGGCACAGGTTCGCGTCCATAAGTTCCATCACCAGGTACACGTCTTGAAACTCCTCCAATGATCGTTGCGGTGTGAACGCGTTCAAAAGACCGATGATCTATAGGAGAGAAAAGAAAGAGAGAGAAAGAGAGGAACGGATTTTCCGAATAGCTCAATCGCCGATCGAATCGGAGACGAAGGATAACGTTCGAGAAGAAGACTCACGTTTTTATGGTTGACCAATTTCATTAGCTTGAATTCCCTGTAGGCCCTCTTCGCATGCGTCACGTTTTGAAAAGGTCTCGAGAGCTTCTTGATCGCCACATTCTGCGCGGTGAGCGAGTCGTACGCCGCGCTGCAACACGCATAAACATGCAACCGAATTCTTAACATTTGTCTTAACGTCGAGGTTCGGAAACCTTTCTACTAAAGTATCTCTGTAAGGATGTATAAAAGATGCTACTTTATTCTTTCTATAATTCTCGCGTATCTTGGTCCCTAACAAGGGGTACCAGGCGATCGTCAAAGAGATCTCTATCGCATTTGTCAAAGCGTAACAGGCAGATCAAGAACCAAATTTCAAAAGGTGTTCGTGTCCGTTTTCTGTAGAAACGGAGCAGCTCTCATTAATAAATCTGAGCCTGGAGCGTGAATTCAACACGTCTTTTATTAATGGCTACGAAATGAAGAATAACAAAAGTATAAATCGATATAAACAACATGTACTCGATTTATAAATGTTTTAAACATGGCGCTCTCATTTATGGGCGCGAACTTTAAATTAAATGGGAGTGAAAATTGATTGTCCTTAACATTTTCAATTACAATTTGAATTGCGAGCGAAGCAGTTCGATGGGAAGGGTGCGAATGGAGAAGGACGAAGGGCTTACCAAACGATTCCCTGTGCCCCAGAGCCGATCGGCTTCAGGTTCTGGTACCGCTTGAGAATGGTGAACCTTGTGTCCCCGACTTCAACCGTGTAAAACATTGTGGGCAGCAGGGTCGTCTTGTCGAGGTAAGGCATGCGAATCGGCGCACCTGCACCTCGCCGCCGCTCGAGCACTCCTGGCGCACTCGACGGGAACTTACACTCTTAACCACTTTGGATGAGAGACTGCTAGCACTCGGCCGAAATAAGACCCAGACTCGACATTAGCCACTTTCGATCGCGAGATTGCTAGTGCTCGGCCGAAATAAGGTCCAGGCTCGGCACACCACCGCCACCCCACTTTCCTGGCACCGCAAACGGGTGCGAGAACACGGCCACGCGACGTTGATATTGCTGTTGCTGTTGCTGTTGCTTCTTTGCACACCTTAGCTGCCCCTGCCCCGGCCCCTGAAACATCAAAAACGAAACGGCCGATTAGATATCTCTGCTACCACCGTGTCCAGTGTGTACAAAGCTGTTCGAGAAGGGTGCAAGACCGTGCAACCCTATGGACTATTATTGCTCCAATCGTCGCAAAGATTTACCTAGGCTAGCGTCTAGCGTATCTCCTGGTTTATTCCGTGCAAGCGCAGGGTTGCTCGCGAAGGGTGCCAGACCTTGCAACCCTTTGCGATATCAATGTTTAAATCGTTGTAATAATTTAGCGTTCCAGGTATCGTATCTCGGTATCTAGCTCATTTAACGTAAATACAGGGATGCTCGCGAAGGGTGCAAGACCTTGCAACCCTCTGGGATATCGGTGTCTCGATCGTAGGAATAATTTAGCGTTCCGAGTTAGCGTCTAGCGTATCTCGGTACCAGGTTCATCAACGCGAGTACAGGGTTCTCCAAAAAGGGTGCAAGACCGTGCAACCCTTTGACAATTTTTATTTGGCAATTTTTAGCGTCGGGCTGAGAGGGGCCATTGGAGCGCTAAGGGTTAATATATATACTAATGAAAAGGTTTGCTTAAAAAGTTCTCGTCGAAACGTTCTTATAACTCGAATAACCCTCGAATAAGAAGTCAGTGACGGGTCGCGTTGACTCGTCCGGTAATTCTGCCATAATTTTAACGCTCGGCAGGTAAATCGATAAGTTTCGAGTCCTCTTTGAGAAAAGCGACAGGGTCCTATGGGCTGCGGAACGTTGGAACTCGTGCAAAGGGTTCGAATGCCGCGCGAACTTTCGCCGGATCTTGGTCTCGATCGGAATCCGGCGATCCGGGAACGAGATCTCTCCCGATGGCTTGCGATCGATCGAATTGAATCGAATCGCTCGAAGTGCACGGGACGATCCCGGATAAGAATAGAAATTGGAGCAAAGTCGGCCACACATTCTCGGCCGCGGAAGAAAAAGAGCGTCCGCTGGTCGAACGGTTTTCGTCGGACGGCCAAAATTAGAGAGGGAGAAGGAGGACTCTTGCTAGCTGCTTCTCTCTCTCTCTTTCTCTCTCTCTCTCTCTCTCGGCTCTTTCGCTCGCGCGAATATTTCGACGGGAACGTGTGCCGTGTTCGCGCACGCGGGACACGGCAATTTCTCCTGGTACCTCGGGATTCCCTCGATTATTTATAGCGATCGTCGCAGACGGCAGTCACCGACGCCGGTACGCCGACGCCGACGCCGACGCCGATTCCAACCACCTTCCTGCTCGCTCCGCGTTCGCACCCCTTCGTCCTCTGCCTTTCCGTCTTCTCTGAATCGCGTGTCGCGATTCTCCTTCGCATCGTCGAATATTTTCCGAGGTTTTCGCGCGCTAAAACGGCGCGGTGCGAGCGCGCGTCGGAAATCGAATGCACGCGAACCACGTGGAAGCCATGCGTCGGTAATTTAGAGGGCGTTCTCTCCAAACCAGACGAGACAGAACCAGACGAGACCGGACGAGACGCGACGGTCCCAAATACTCGACTTTTGCTGGCCTTGTCGGCCGTTCGAAAACCTACGCGAGCATGCCAATGGACCCGACGCGTTCCTCTCGCTCTCTTCCTGCCACTCTCTCTCTCTCTTTTTCTTCATTACTGTCTGACTCCATCTCGTTCTCTCTCTTTCTCTTCTTCGCTACTCTCAGCCTTTATCTGGCTATCTCTTCCTCTCACTCGTCCCTTTCTCGCTTTCTCTTTCACTCGGGCTCTCCTTCGTTACTCTCTGCCTCTCTCGCTCTCTTTTCTCCGTGCGTCTCTGTCTCTCTCTATTTTTCTCCGCGCGTCTCAGTCTCTTTCTCCGTCTGCCATCGGTGGTTGGACAGTCTCCAAAGCTCCGCGAGCGGCGTGGTCGTCGTCGACGGTGTCAATCCGAGAAAATTCGCCTGGCTGTTTCTCGCGCGAGCATAATTCACGGGATAAGCGGGATCCGAGGGAGTTCGGATCGGAGGGAAGACGCATGGCCCGGCTCGGTATGATTTAAGGATCTCGTTTCCGTCGAGAAACAGCCCGGCGACGAGACGCGTACCCGTGGAATTGGAATTCGCGGGACCCCCGATCTCGCAAAGCGAAACTTCGGTAGACGACCCACGCGGCTTTAGTCGGAGGAATCTGCAACCTTCGGCATCGATCTCGTTCTATCAAATTTTACATGTATTGTTGCGATTCGACAGGGCTCGGCAATATTAGCGAGCCTGATACAAGTCACACCGCGCTCGTAAAGTGGCGCGAGGAAAAGAAAGGGCGACGATCGAATGAAAACTTTGGTGCAGACTTTCTCGCTGGTACCTGATCCGCCTTCGCTTCACATATACATGTATATCGTCCTTAACCGCCTTCCGATATCTCAGCGTCTAATGTTTGACAAATGGCACGCGACGAAGCGAATACACTGAAAATTCGTGGCGTTATAATATTCTACGTTCGTTTATTGGTATTTTACATTGTCGCGATTTACGCCTGGCTTTGTACTTCGTTTTCTTTTATTTCTTTTTCGGTATAATTTTCGTTCATCGATCGCGACAGCCGCGGGATCCAGGACGAGTCGGCGGCGACCGTGAACAGAGCCGGGAAAACGTCGATTCGGATATTAAATTTCCTCGGTATAGCTGCAACGCGTATTTCCCAGAGGGCGAGAATCTGCTTGCCGGCACAATGGCGGACGCTTTGTCGTCAGCCGCTTCTTCTCCTACCGATATACTACCCGGCCAGGTCCCCCTTTATTCGCGACCGAGTAATTGCGGCGTCTCCTGAAACCACCGACGCTTCATTTTTTCCGGGACGCGAATTCATTCGCGTAATTGAATCGCGTCTCGTTCTCGTTTCCTAGCCTCTCCACCCCCTGTGAAAAAACCAGTCCACGCGACAGAGAAAGAGAGAGAGAGAGGAGGTATAGAGCAAGATGTAGAGTCAGAGAGAAGGGCAAGAGTCGAAGCCAGAGAAAGATTAAGAGCAAGAGGTAGAGGCAGAGAGAAAAGCACAGGCGAAGAGAGGATGGATTTTCGCTGTTCGGAGCCGATCGGAGGGCGCAACTTTTCTAAAACCGTAAAAATTCCGAGGAACGCTCGAACGAAGTCGTCGACGAGCGAAAACGACGCGGACCAATCGGAATAACGCGACGTCGACGACGCCAAGGGTTATGCCGTCCGGTTCAGCGAACGTTCGGCTAACCGTCGCCTCTTATTTAACGCCGACGAAATCTAGAGAGCCCTTCGTTAATGCCATCGTCGCCGCGCGACGTCTCGCGACGTTGAAACATCCCTCGAGAGGCTGTTTTCGTTTCCGCGCGAGCTCTCGAGGCCGTGTTTAACCCCTTCGCGCTATCATTTATTTTACTCGCAAACTCACAATTGCAAACAGTTGATAAACGAAACGTTGCACGCGTCGTTTTATTCGACGCTCGTTCGATCGACGCCTGAAACCGTATAAATCGTAATAACGGAACATAAGGGCTGCTTTTATTTCTGGGTTACACGACAGACAAAAACTCTTAGGCATTCGTTCGAGGAAAAAAGGCAGAAGGACGAAGCATCGCAGTTGGTCGAGGGCCGACGGGTTTACGACCAACGGTTTACCTAACCCTTTTCAGTTCAATTACCGATCCATCCTACGCTTCCGTTTCCTCGAACATCGGAAATCTGTAGGCGATTCTGAATCGCGACCACGCGCACAGATACCGTTGCCTTTGCTCGGAAATTACGGCGACTGCGACGAAACAAAAGCGCGGTAAAAATAACGACGAAGCGTACGATCGGATGACGAAGCAAAAATAAGCTCCGTTTCCGGAAGGAACGACGGTCTCGCATCGATCGCGAGGATAATTAACGTCGATCGGTATTCTCGACGGTCGCGGAGAACGGGTTCGGCTCCTCCGACGTCCAGGATAATTGACAGCGAGGCGACGGCGGAGGAAGTCGACGTGGGAGAAGACGCGGAAGACGTGGAAGAAGAAGAGGCGGCGAGAAATTCGCCGAGGTTCGACGACCGAAATTTCGAGCAGACGAGGCAAGAGAGACACCGCCGGTGGAACGCGAATAATTGTGCGGCCGCCGGGCGAAATGGTCCATAAACGACGACCGGACGGGACCGTCGTTTCGACGGAGCCGACGTAGCCGACGGACACCCGCGGAGAAGGATCCTTGCCCGTCGCGAATAAGCGAATAAGCGAATAAGCGGTCGCGACGATAATTGGCGGACGGTAGACAAGCTTCGCGCGACAAGAGCCACGAATTTGCACGGTGCCGCAAAAACTTCCAACGTGGCCACCCACCTCGTACGCTTCCGCGAATATTTCGAGCTTCGCACACCGTCGACCACGAATCGACCGGTCGCCGAAACCAAACTGTCGGATACCAACGAAATACACGGTGGCCCGTAAAGTATAAAGAATTTTCCGCGACATTTTCCTTCGCCGATTCCTGTTTTAGTTACTAGAGAAAAACAAGGATCAGTCGCTCTTAGACCGGTCGCCATTTTTCCCAAGGCTCACCGTCGCGCGAAATTGTCCGACCCAACGTTGCTTTGTTGTCTAAAATTGGCTGCTTGTTTGGTCGCAACAGAAATACGCGCGACAAAGGAGAGATTCTTCGGACGAATCCGAACAACGCTTTCCTTTGCCAATTTTCGCGATTCGAAGCCACGTTTCCGAGTTATTAGAGAAATACACGGACCAATCGGAGCGCGGCGACGGCTGGCGCGCGGCAGCGTGACGTCGAGGCTCGCGAAGAATGGCGGCTGATCTCGAAGGCAATAACAACCCGTGTCTTTCGTTGATCACTCGGAAACGAAGCGTCGGAATCGCGAATCGGCAGAGGAAAATGTTGCGCGAAATCACCTCGGGAATCTAGCTAGCGTTTCGAACAGCAGGGTGTCCCGTAAAGTACCGATTGCCTGCAAGCGTACAGCTTCTCGCAATATACCTGCCTTTGCCACGCTGCAATTGGTCCCGTTCGTTGACAACTCGGAAACGAAGCGTCGAAACGCGAATCGACAGAGGAAAACGTTGCCCGAAATTGCCTCGGGAATGCCGATTCGAAATTTCATCGTACCGAGACACCCTGTATAGTTCGACACGTCATTTCGCTAGAGCATCGTTCTTTCGCTCGAGTTACCAGTTACCCGTTACGCAATCCGCGCGCTAACGAGTCGCGAGAAAGATGCTCCCTCCGCCGTGGAATGTTGCTAATTGGCCGAAAATAAATGCCCTGCTCGAACGGTTTTCTCTCCTCTCCTGGCCCGTCCCTCTCCTCTCGGCGCAGAGAGCTCGGACCGCGAGACTCGTCTCTGCTCTCGCGTTACTCTTCCGTCTCTTCCTCGCGGTTCGTTACTTTGTCTCGGTTCTCGCGCTTGTCATTCCCCGACGCGAAGCCAGTCTTCGCTCGAATTAGGTGTCGTCGCGTCGGGACGATCGCATTTTCTCGCCGAGAGCCGCTAGAAAGAAAAGACGAACGGGAACACCGGCCCTTGAAACCTCGCCGAGTTTCGACTCTCGAACGGCGGGACCCGGGTCCACTGCGACCCAATAACCCGAACGCCTGGCTTTTCGGTTGCTGGCCATGAATTTCGATTCGAAGTTACGCAACGGGAAACCGCGAGAATATCAACGGGGAATCCAGATACAATTTTGTGACAAATATAATTGATGAAATATCTTCTAAATGGAATCGAGGGTTGATTCAACCCTTGGGACTCCGGTGGCTCCTTCGAGACGATACGAAAAATTGCCATTATTCGAAATAACTATCGCATCGTAGTGGTTGCATTTAAGAAATCAGTAAAACTGCAAGTGTTATAAATAAATTAGATTAGAATTAGAATTACAATTGCTTCGGGTGCAACGGGTTAATAAGAGTAAGGTGTCCGTTTCTAACGCTATAATAAAATTCTAAAATTCTAATATTCTCGAATAAACGAATCTGTACAATTATTTTCAACGGAAGCGTCGTTATGGTTTCTAAATTGCAAAATGAGAGACCCGGAAACGATCCGCCGGCCACGCGCGCGGAGGGTTCGGACGTTAAACATTAATTTTGAGGAAAATTCGAAATCCAGAAACACTGCATGTTCGGAACGCGTTTGCATGTTCGCGGGTCGCATAAACTGGGGAAAACAGGAGCCGCGAAGAACCGCGTGGAAACCCATTAACTCCTCTGCAACCGTGCAACCCGGCGTTCTCCTCTTCCTTGTCCCGATTCGAATTCGAATCCGAATTCCGAACTCGAATTCGATCGAACGGATACACGTAGACGCTCCGCGTCGTGCAGACACCCCGTCGAACAAGTCTCCCGAGGATTTCGCTAAACCAACCCAGGCTACTCGACGATTTGGCACCCGTCACGTTCCTCCTCTTCCTCCATCCCCGCCTCCTGCCAATTGCTCGTCATCCGTCGCATCGCCTCGGCAGAGAAACCCCACGTTTTTCACTTCCATCTCGTTCCGGATGCCTCTTTCCTTCGCCTCCCCCTACCCGGCCTCGGAACGAGATCCAAATTTCCAGAATTGCAAGGATATTCCACGGAACGTTAACGAAAAAACCCGAGGTGCTTCTCGACTGCTCTATTCCTCCACAATTTTCCACATAATAAAATATACTGCGAATATGATAAAACGAAATGAGGCTCCTACCATCCCGAGTATCATCGCATGTTTCTATCCGTCTACCTGGTTTTTCATCCCAATAAAACGTACGAAAGTTGAAGATGACATTTTTCTATCTACCAACCGGATTGATCATCCCTTAGTAAAATGTACGAACAGCAAGACGCTGCTCGCGCAACCCCTAAAGCGACAGCATCTTTCCATCCGGCAACCTAGTTTACAATCTCCTCTACAAAACATACGAAAGTTGAATTTGACATGTTTCTATCTACCAACCGGATTGATCATCCCTTAATAAAATGTACGAACAGCAAGACTCTGCTGGCGCAACCCCTAAAGCGACAGCATCTTTCCATCCGGCAACCTAGTTTACAATCTCCTCGACAAAACATACGAAAGTTGAATTTGACATGTTTCTATCTACCAACAGGATTGATCATCCCTTAATAAAATGTACGAGCAGCAAGATTCTGCTCGAGCAACCCCTAAAGTGACAGCATCTTTCCATCCGGTAACCTAGTTTACAATCTCCTCGACAAAACATACGAAAGTTGAATTTGACATGTTTCTATCTACCAACCAGATTGATCATCCCTTAATAAAATGTACGAACAGCAAGACTCTGCTGGCGCAACCCCTAAAGCGACAGCATCTTTCCATCCGGCAACCTAGTTTACAATCCCTCAACAAAACATACGAAAGTTGAAGAAAACGAAGGAAGCAATGGTACGTTTTTCTATCTACCAACCAGATTGATCATTCCCTTGGTAAAATTTACAAGCAACGAGAGGATGCTCGCGCAATCCAGTCAATGATATCTGTCCAGCCGGAAGTACCTTCGAACGGTTGATTTTCAAAGGTAAAATCACAGAGATGGCCCGAACTAGGAGAAGATCTACACGGAGAGTCCGACAAGTAGAATCGACTGGCCATCGTCGGACGAGGCAACCGATCCCCCGTCGTTCCACTGTTCGCGTGCCGGAGTCTGGTAACGGCGTTCATAATGCAATAAGTAGAATCAGCAGATCATGGTCAGACGCGGCAGCCGATCCCTATTCACTGGCGAGCGTACTCGGAGGATCAATTCAATCTCCTCGACAACGAAACCTTGGACAATAAAATTCGATTCCACATCGACGACACAGTTTCCTCTCGAATCGCTGTCGTTTCGACGTGGAATCGTACCAATTCCTGCAATCGAGATCCGAATCGCGCGATAGACCGACCGACTTTCCACGAAGAAATTGCCTGACTATAAAATAACAAAATAGCGAGTGTAAGAATATTATCTTCTTTACAACGTGTCGAAATTATCGAAGGATACGATATATTTTCATGGAACCCTTTGACCTCCGAGCAATTTTTATTCCAAATTCCAGACACTATTTTTCGGCTGGAACAGTTCCGTTACGCGTGGAGCATATCCTCTCGTGCCATAGAAAGTTTATCATTATTTAGATTTAATTCTTAGATCAAACTTCCATTTAATAATAAATTTAACTTTTACTCGATACAATAGGGAAATTTTTAACATTTTTATAGTTTACTAAAATCCTCTCGTGCCACAGAAAGTTTATCGCTATCATTATTTAGATTTAATTAATAGATCAAACTTCCATTTAATAATAAATTTAACTTTTACTCGATACAATAGGGAAATTTTTAACATTTTTATAGTTTACTAAAATTTCAGTTGTGTAAAAGTTGTTTCGAATAATAGTATTGCAATCGTTACCTTCCCCTCGAGTTCCAGTTATTGATAAAGTTCCAGTTATTGATAAAGTTCCAGTTATTGATAAAGTTCCATTTATCGATCTCTCGCTTGTTCGAAGAGAGGATAACAAATTTGCCAGTGGAAGGGATCGAAAAAATAAGAATTCGACTGGTGGGGACGTTCGGACGCCGTTCTATCCCGGCAGAAAGCAAAGTCGTTCGAGTCGCGAGAAAAGAGAATCGGAGAAAGAAGAAAGGACGTCGCAGCTGGATCGTATCGCGAAAGAAATCGTTGGTAAGCGATTCTCGGGTAGGATCGTGGCATCTGGGACACACCCTGGCTAAAAATTCGACGGGCTCGACCTGTTTCCTGGCAAACATCGCGAGTAGGCGAACGGTGCGCCGAGTTCTCTGTTTTTCGGAATTGCCCGGTAAATATTTGTCGACGATAGACCGACGCAGCGCGCCTGCGTCCCTCCTGGCTGCGTCGTCGATCGTTACACCGTTATCAACGGCGCGCGTTATCGATAAGGTTTATCGATCGTGCGTCGCGAGTTCGCGGACAAGTTCTCGCGCGAAACCAATTCGAAACGAACCGAAACCAGTCGAAACGAGCCTCGAGCCTCCGTCGAGGGCGAAACGGCGCGCAAAAACGGAGCAAAAAGATCGGAGTCGCGCGAAGCGAGATGGAATAAAGGCTGGAAAGAAAGGAGGAAAGAAGAGAGAGTCGTTGCACGGGATGAGATGAAAGACGAAAGGAAAAAAAAGGAAGAATTCTCGATTAGTCGGACGCGAATGCGAGCGAGCGAGCAAACGCGCGCGCAGCTGCCGCCTAGCTCTCGGTTATTTGCATCAAAGCCCTCCTCTCTTCCTCCTCCAGCTACCGTCTCTTTTCTCTTTCTCCCGTCGACGTCCCTTCCGGTATCTAGGCTGTTCCTCCTACTCCTCTTCCTCTTGCTCCTCGATCCTCCTCCGCCAGCAGCCAGTCTTTTCAGCCGAACAAACCGTTCCCTTTTTTTCTCGTTCGTCTAGGCTCGCGTATGCGGCGAAAATTACTCGAGGCACCGACTCGAGCCTCTATTTCTCTCCCTCTCTCTCTTCCTCCTTCTCAATCCCTCTCTTTTACTCTTTCTCCTTTGCACTCGCTTTCTTGGTCCCTTATCAATCTCTCCCTCCCCCCTCTCTTTTTCTTGCACTCTCTTTCTCTCTTTTAACTTAGCTCTCTAGATCTCACTTTCTCTCTGCCTCCCTCTAGCTTATACTTTCTAGCTCTAATTCTTGCTCTCCGTATCTCTATCCCTCGGCGACTTCGACGCTTTCTTCCTGTTATCCTCTTGCTCATAATCTCTGGCTTTAATTCTTCCTGTTTATTTCCCTTTCCCTTCTTGCCTTGTTCTTGCTCTCTGTCTCTCTATTGCTTATAGTATCTGGCTCTAATTCTTGCTCTCTATATCCCTCTGTCCTCTATACCTCTCCTTTGCTCTCTGCTGCTGTTGCTCTACATTTCCCTTTTCCTCTCTCTCCGTCTTTTTGGATCTCTCTTGCTCTATATTTCCCTTGCTCTGGGTCCCTCTTCTTCTCTCTCTTTCTCACGCTTTCTATGGCTCTATCGCTTGCTCTCAGTCTCTCTCTCTCTCTCTCTCTCACCCTCTGTAACACCATCTGTAAGTCTCCGCATCTCTCTCATTCTCTCGTGTATTCTGCCCCTGGCTCGCGAGCACGGCAGACACCGCTCACTCGAGACCACGGAGAATCGGAACGAACTTTTCCGGAGGAAAAAAACGT
Organism: Agapostemon virescens; assembly: GCA_028453745.1. Classification (NCBI taxonomy): domain Eukaryota; kingdom Metazoa; phylum Arthropoda; class Insecta; order Hymenoptera; family Halictidae; genus Agapostemon; species Agapostemon virescens. The sequence goes on from CM052085.1 coordinate 1,425,554, forward strand.
GAAAGAAAAAGGGCGGGACCGAGCCAGCTCCGGTTAATTAAGTAAAAGCCGTAGCCTGGTTTCGGGAAACCCTCGACGAAACCGCGACTCCGTCGAATCCGCTCGTGCCCGCCGGCGTAACGCGTCTCAACGCACTCGCGGAGTCCTCGCCGATTCGCAACAATTCGATTTTAGCGAAACAGCAGAAGGCTGCAAAGACTGTCGCGCGACGTTCGATCATTTCGAATTATAAAACCGAGAAATCCCGAAGCGAAGTCCCGAGCGATTTAAACGAAGTTTGCAATTTGCGCGGACAGTTTTGCACGTCACATAACCGCCGCGGTGCGAACGTAACCGTGCCGTGATTTTCGGCGTAGGAACGTCCGCCGACTCGGCGAAGAGCAGTAGCGTTTCTAAAATTGTTTCGCATTGTGCCGGGACAAGTTTTAGCGTTTCCGAGTGGCCGTTCGATGCGGAAAACGTTTCGAATAAGCGGTGTACGTATCGAGCTCTCGGCTGCATCTTGCCGGAGCTTCCGCTCGGTCTCCTTTCGAGAAAGCAAACGGAAACCGATAAAAGGGATTTCCGAAGCGATGGACGAGGAGATCGGCTTCGGCATCAGGACAATTTATATCGTTCGGAACGTGCCGCGGGAACGCATCTCGCAATCCTGTCGCGTCGCGTCGGTTCCTCTTCTCTCTAGTTCTCCCGTGAAACGCGTTTACGTGCTCGGTCAGAAAGTGGCGTTGGGAGATTCACCGAGAAAGAAAGAAAGAAAGAAAGCAAGAAAGAAAGAGAGAAGGATTTCATCGGAGAAGGGACAGGGGCGTGTCGTTAAAAGAGTCTCGAGTGCGTCCCCTTTAATTTAAAATGCAAATTTTTGCCGAAGCTACGGCCGGAGGATTTTCTTCGAGGCAAACTAGCTGCTATCGTTTCCCGCGGACTCTCGCGACGTCTTTCTCGTTTTTCTCTTTGTTCGATCGGTTTCGTCGAGGCGAGACAACGAAACCAACCTCCTCTAACGATCCCTCTCTCCTCTCTCTCTTTCTTTCCTGTTTCCCGTCTGCTGCCTCGCCTTTCCTCGAGCCATAATCGAAAACCAATACCCGATCGATGCTATCGACGGACCGGCCCTGTTCGCTGAAAATCGTTCCTCCTCCGACGGGAACAAAAGGAAACCCGGAAGACCGGGTTCGACTTTTCCAGAAGGTTTCTCCGGAACGCTGAAACTCCGGCCGAGCGTTGAAACCGGCTGCGGCGTTGTCTTATGAAAATTACATGATTCGATCCGTTTGAATTTTCGATATGGTTTTTATCACCGAAGAAGTCGGACGCGGATGTTGCTTCGACGATCCATCATTCTCTGGCCGGTTGAAAAACGGTTGCGTCGTAAAGTCTGTTCCTTGGCAAAAGATTTGCCCGGACTGCGCTCGGAGTTCAAAGCTGGACGAGGTTGGACGACGTTGGACGAGGTCGGACGACGCCAGGTTTCTCGGAATGCTTTACGGACCCTCGCTAGATGTCCGGTGGCTTCATTTGTTGGATTTAGAATGAATTATCGGGGTATTAACGTGGCACGGAACGAATAACGCTCTCTCGCCGCTGATATACGACGTATCCCGTTCGCTACTCCTTTTTTTCCTCTGGCATTTCCTTCTTCTACTCCTTCTCTCTATCTTTATCTCTCTCTGTGTCTCTTTTTATTGGAATCTCAGAGAGAGAGAGAGAGAGAGAGAACGGCTTCCGCAGAACCGCGAACAGTCTACTCGAGCGAGAACGCATCGATAACAGTTGTCGCGACCTAAAAATCAATGTCGAGGAACGACGAGCGAAGCGTTCTCTCTTTCTCTGTAACCGTGGAGTCTGGAAACTCGGAATCTCGTCTTTAGAATCCGCGGATCATCGAGTCGTTAGCGCGGTGTTCGAGCTCGCGCTCGGTTTATTAATCCGCCGCATGTGAATTAATTGCAACGGTCGAGTCTTCCGCGAGATCGTCCGTCTGGTTCGACGACTCCGAAGGCTAAAGTGGTTCATCGGTTCGTGGAAAATTGCACGGCGTTCGAGGTACTGAGTCGACCGACAAATTGCGTTCGATAGTTACCTCGACCCGACCGAGAAGTTATGCGATCGCTGATGCGACTAGTTTCGCCGGTGCCTACGTCAACGGAGAACAGAAGGAAGCTTTCGCGTACACTCACCAAATTGTCCGTGCTCCTGTCGTGTTCGCGACACCTGAAACAGAACGATCCGTTCGATTAATAATTGTCCTGCGGCTGTTTGGCTACGTGAATTTAACGCTAGAACTATCGGACAATAAATAACGAGACTGCATCTATTAAAATTTCATACGATGTTTATACTGTGTTCATTTCTCGATGATCGATGAACACAGTCAAACGACTCGGTGTTCGTTTTTCAATCATCGAACACAATCAAACAACTCAGAATTCATCTCCCAGTCACTAGACACAGTTGATCAGCTCAATGTTCGTTTTTCGATCATCAAACACAGTCAAACAACTCGGTGTTCGTTTCTCGATCATCAAACACAGTGAAACAGCTCAGTATTTGTTTCTCGATGATCGATGACCACAGTCAAACGACTCGGTGTTCGTTTTTCAATCATCGAACACAATCAAACAACTCAGAATTCATCTCCCAGTCACTAGACACAGTTGATCAGCTCAATGTTCGTTTTTCGATCATCAAACACAGTCAAACAACTCGGTGTTCGTTTCTCGATCATCAAACACAGTGAAACAGCTCAGTATTTGTTTCTCGAT
>CM052085.1:1428325-1441684 GCA_028453745.1 Agapostemon virescens
CATCGAACACGGTCAAACGACTCGGTGTTCGTTTTTCAATCGTCGAACACAATCAAACAGCTCAGAGTTCATCTCCCAGTTACTAGACACAGTCGATCAGCTCAATGTTCGTTTTTCGATCATCAAACACAGTCAAACAACTCGGTGTTCGTTCCTCGATCATGAAACACAGTGAAACAGCTCAGTATTTGTTTCACGATCATCGAACACAGTCAAACGACTCGGTGTTCGTTTCTCGATCATCGAACACAGTCAAACAACTCAGAGTTCATCTCCCAGTTACTAGACACTTCATTGTCAGACACAATCATTTTTCTTTTTTCATACATTTCATAAATTTGAAGAATGCCATAAATTGCATGATCCTCTAGGTCACCTTGCTGAATCAGAATCGAACGCGTTAACGCTCCTCCGGGCAAGCAGAAAGTTAATAGAGACGAAAGCGTCAGCGGACCGATCGAGGGACACCGGGTCCGCGGCGAAAGGGTAAGTTTGCGCATCGACGCTCTTCCCGTTCGCATAAAATTATTGCCGGCAACCGTGCCCCCGGCATCCGTCGAGTCCTTCGCTCGCGACTATCGATCCTGCTTATTTATAGCGAAACGAGAAAACGGTAACCCGGTCGTCGTGCTGCTACCTCGCCCGAGGAAACGAACCAACCAGCACCGGGAGCTGTTTCTCCTCGTCGACGTTTCGTTTCGGATTTCTTTTCCGACGGATTTGAACGCTTTCGAACGACCTTGCGCGATCGTCGACGTTCGGAATAGAGTCACAGTCACGGGACAATTACGTCGGATGTGACTTCGATCGTACGTTCTCGTTCCGACGCGCTTCGAAATGCATCGGACGCGTTTTCGAGATTGTTCGAGAACGACGCTCGGTTTCTAACTTCCATCTCTCGAGAGGCGAGATCGCGCCGCCGTCTTTCGTCGAGCACCTACGAAAATATCGGGACGACGTGTGCGCAGGAAGGTCCGAATTGTCAGCGGCGATGTATCTCGGCCGAGTTAAAGTAACGACGTTCTAAGCGGAACCGAGATCGTACACGAGGTTTTTCTGGTCGAACAGGCGCGAGACAGTCGCGAGACGGGCGCGTGCGCGTCCATGTTTACGCATCGGGAAAAAGACGAGCAAAGACCGACGTCGACGACGACGTCGACGACAACGTCGACGATGCCAAGCCCGTCGCGACGTACAGTGGCTCCAGAAAGTATCGACGCGATCGCTGATCGATCTTAACAGTTTATCGACCGGCGATTATTTCAGAATTTTTGTAAGGCCTATGATCCATGACTTAAAACTTTTTAATGGGACCTTCAAGGCTGACAGCAATTTTTATTAAGGATCAGCAATGCATCCCCAATAATATTGTCTAATAATGTTGTTACAAATTGGAATGTAAAAATAGAATTTTAACACTAACAACCACCCCGAATCAGTCGAAATCACTGATCGCAGATTCTTTCGTTTACGATTATTGAAATTGTAAAATCATTTTCACGAAAAAGACATTACGATAAAAATTGTACGAGGTCCGAGATTACTCGGTAGTTCTGGCTAGAGCTACTGGGAACGTCTTCGACGCCGAAGATCTTACAGAGGAGGCAAGGAAATTTACAACTACACATATAATGTAATTTATAATTGTACAATTCGATGTTTGGACATCGGTAATAAAGGAGTGAAATTTTATTCCGTTGAAGAATAATATTGCAAAATTTTTTCCGCGACTAAACCCACTGCAGATTTCAAGATCGAAGCTCTCCTTTTGCAACATCGCTTTGGAATTCGACGTACGACTTCTATTTAAATTCTCAACAATTTTTCATACTTAGTAATCAGTGTTTCCCGAAAGGAGAATCGAAGAATGATAAACCTGGCCTCGCTTGCGGTCGGAAACAGTTTGCGAGCATTGCAAAATTTTTTCCGCGACTAAACCCACTGCAGATTTCAAGATCGAAGCTCTCCTTTCGCAAGGACGCCTCGGAACTCGATGTACGACTTCGATATCAATTTTTAAAAAATCTACCAACTCAGCAGTTACTATATCCTTCGAGGATAAACGGCGCACGCCAAACCTAGCATTCGGTTGAAAGTTTGAAGCCGTGTGCAAGCGTTGCAAAATTTTTGCCATTGCAAACTCGAAGATGGCAGCTTCCTTTTTCCAGTGGCACCTCAGAACTCGACGTACGATTTTTCTTAACTGTTTCATAAAAGAAAAACTTCGTTAGTTTTTCATAAAACCAAGTCCACGATCACGGAGTACCTTACGTCGTAATAAAGTTGCGTTTCCTTCGGATCTCCGTAGCATAATTGAAAAGAGACAGCAGACGAAAACGAACGACGGTAAACGAAAGCAAATGCGCTCCGATCTTCGAAACGAATGCAGATTTATTACTGTAAGACGATTCTTCGCGACCTCAACTTCCCAGTCGCTTGCTTTTTACATTTCACATTTTTCCGACGTTCGAAACATTGCTTCCAACGATCGGACATCGCAGAACGTTTTCGTGGGAGCCATAATCTCCGCGAACATTGAAATTCCAGCGAGCGTAAACGCTTTCTGGAGCCACGGCGAATTAACTTGTTCCGTCGACCTTCGCATTTCTCCGCGTCTCCGCGATTACCATCCCGCCAAAACAACGGTCCACGTTTAAAACGGCGAATCCTCTCTCTCGCCGTCCCGTTTTTCCCGTGATCGATAACATCGCGCGAGAGTCGCAACTCGCGCGAAATAAATCGCAGAACCCGGCGACGACCTCGCGGCGAGACGGCGTTAACGCTCGAGCAGGATTTTCAACGAACCGCAAAATTGGCTACGCGAACGTAAAATCGATACGGGCTCGGAAAGATGGCGGGAACGGCAAGAAAATTTAGTCCTGCCCGTAATTGGTTATTCGATATCCTTGGTAATTCCGGTGGCCTGGTCTTTGACGAAGAACCGGATGGCGCTGCGCCGTCGCTCGTGCGACCAAAATGGAGAAGAAATCAACCTCGACGCGTTAACCCTTTGCGGTCGTGTGTCTGCTCTCTGCCGACGCGGCAAAGAACCGTACCGATCTTATGTTACGATATATTTAGGCGACGAGCTTCGGAGGTACGTGGAATTTATTATGTTACGTATATCTAAAGTTGAAAGAAGAATTAATTAATTTTGTTCTTAAGGTTTTGTTAAAGGTTAAACCCTTTGCACTCGAAGCAATTCTACTCGAAAATCGAAACAATATATTTATCTATAATAACTCCATTGTGGATAGTTCGTTTCCTTTCCTTTATACGAAATTAATTACTATGATTCGTATTTAGAATATTAACATTTTTATTGATTTCTCAACTGCAAACCTAGCGATGTAAAAGCTGTTTAAATAATAGTACAAGTTTTAGTGTCGCCTCAGAGGCGCCATTCGAGTGCAAATGGTTAATAGTTGAACGAGCCAGCGAGCAAATCAGCGATGAAATAGTTGAGTTGGAGCGAGCCAATGGTAGAATTAACAAGTTAGCGATTGAGTTAGTAAATATGAGTAAATAAGCGAGCGAGTCGACGATGTAATGATAGTTTGAGGTTTTTCGAGGGATAAATAGGCAGGTTCTCGCATGTTCGCCGGTGTATAATTCTACGGAACACCCCTAACGAGAGCAGCGACAACGCGCGACTAAATCCTACCCTTCGATAGCAGAGGGTGAGCGTCCCGAGGGTGCGACAAGCTCGGCCAACCGTATCAACCTATCGAGGCCGAGGCTCGCGATATCTCTCGGCTTAGGCCAGCGAACGAGTGAGCGAGCGAATCAGCCAATAACCACCGAGCTAATATGCCAATAACCGAGCAAATATACCGATGAACAAGCGAACGGGCGATAAGTGCGAGCGAGTCGGCAAGCGAACAAATGTGAGCGAGCCAATTGCCCGATCAGCAAACGAATATGAGCGAGGCAATTACCAAACGAGCAAAGGGACAATTCAACGAGTAAGTGTGAGCCAATGTCCGAACGATATATTAGCAAATCAGCGAACGCGTGAGCGAATCAATGGGCGAATAAGTGAGCGAGCAAGCGAACGTGTGAGCGCACAACAAGTAGTCGGAATATGAAAAGTAGCGAATGAGCGATTAAACGAATGTGTGAGCGAATAAGCGAACGAGCCAGTGAGTGGGCAAATAAGTGTGCAAGCGAGTGAACAAATGAGTGATCAAGCGAGCGAATAAGCGAGTGAGCGAGCAAACAGCAATAAGGACGAACAAGCAAAACAGCGAGTGAGCAAATAGCAAGTGGACGAACAAGAAAAATGAGAAATCAGCAAATAGCAAATGGACACGAATAAGAAAAATGAGGAATGAGCGAATAGCAAATGGACACGAATAAGAAGAATATCGAACGAGCGAATAGCAAGCGAGCGAACGAGCAAAATAGCGAATAAGCGAGCAGAAGCGAACGAGCGAATGATCCAAGCAACAATCCACGCCCCTTCCTTTTTCAAACTCTAATCATCGAAGCCGAAAGCGTGCGCGTACCACGCGTACGTGGTTCTCGATCTTTCCGTTTCGCAAGAAGACGAGACCAGCCAAGAGAAGATGAGACGAGGCGAGTGGGGAGGTGCAGCCTAGCGGAATAACACATAGTTTACCAACTAATAACGCCGCTCGACAAGATGGCATCCGTTAAGAGCTTATTACCCTCCGCATCCCTTGCTCGCCCGACGTCGTTCTCCCTCCGAGAGTCGACTTTCCATAAATCATGTTCGTCGAATCGGCCGCGGGAGGACGTACAAACGAGAATGCAAATAAGTGTTCCACCCCGTCGTTGCTGCACCCTCCGCACCCCTCTCGCTCGTCTATTACGGAAAATTGGAATCGTCGCGCGTGCGACAAAATTAAAAAAGCCAATTTCGGTACCGCCGAATCAATTCGACGAATCAACGTTCGGAATTAACAGTCGAGCAAGTAACGGTGAATGCGACAGTTTTCCGCAGCGAAAATCGTAGAGGCAATTGTTTAAACGATCGCTGCGTCGTCTCGCAAAGAAATAACCGCGAGAAGAATTTTTATCTCGCGATCGAACCGAACAACGTTCATTTTGCATAAAGATTCAACGACTAATCGTTGTTCCCATTTTTCTTCTTTGCTCGCCGTCGATTCGCGAGTCGTTCCCAGTTCGCCGGTGTCGATGTCACCGCGAATATCGTAAACCGTCGATCGCTGGCATGCTCGATAACCGGAAACGATTATCTTTTCCCCGTGCACACCTGGGTTTCTTCCCACGCGGCGAGGAACGAGCGGCGGAGATGGTGTAAAAATAAATCGAATGTGTGAAAACCGTGTAAAAGTAAATAAAACGCGTTAAAAGTCGTGTAAAGCTAAATGAAACGTGTTCGATCTCGTCCGATAGCCTGAGGTCGCTTTTGCGCGTCGCGCTCTTCGCCAACTTTGATGGAATTTTAGCAACTCCATTGAATTTTAACGAGTCGATCGAATTTTCGTTGTTTCGTTAAACGCGTCGCAAACGATTTAAAGTTTACCGGCTCTGAGTTTGGTTCGACGGGGCGGAAAAATCGAGGAACTTTTGTGATACGTTCTATGTAAAACACGGAACCGTTTCGAAGAAACCATCCGACGTTTCGCGCTCTAACGAGAGGAGATAAAGAAAAGGTCTGCAGAGGAAAAGTTTTAATTCGAAGAGGGAACTTGCGAAAGGGAAAATGTGACAATTTGTCCGTAACAGGAAGAGAGGTATTTTGCGTCGCGGTATTAAGAAAGTTCGCAATCAATGTTCCCCTTGTGGACGTTCTTTTAATAAACGTTCGAAAATAACATATTCCCGTGGAACTTTCCTTACGCAGCTTCTGAAATATCTGCTTCGCGCGCAAACATTTTTCAAAGCAACTCCTGCAGCTTTTCTAACTTTGCTTCATTCTATAATTGGACACACTAGGCCAAACGCGATTTTTCTACAAATTACGTTCTACGAAAGTTCTACAGAAACGGAAACCTAAATTTCAACGCATACTCTTCAAGTACGCAAGCTCAAACGTTACTTCTGCAAATGGAAAAGTATTTAATCTCATCACTCAGTTCAAACAATTACAAACAGACTTTTTTTAAGGAAAAGAATCCTATTTCGTTCTCTTCTCCAAACCGTGTCCCACAGAACTTCGCCACGGAGAGGCACGTTTCCAAGAGCAACATAAACCCGAATGCAATTTGTTCAAACAACTGCAAACTGAATTTTCCCAAAAGGAAAAGAATCTTATTTCCCTTTCTTTTTCTTCAAACTGTGTTCCACAGAACTTCAACGACGGAAAGGCACGTTTGTAAAAGAAACAAACTCGAACACGTTCAAACAACCGCAAACAGAATTTTTCGAGAAGGAGAATCTTGTTTCGTCCCGTTCCGTAAATCGCGTTCCTAGAAAATTGAATACGAATGGATACATTTCTAAAAGAAACATAACACGCGCAAGCAAAATGTTTCGAGAAGTTTTCGCTATTTGTTTGGTTGGTTTCTTCAAATAGCGTTCGGCAAAAATTCGATACGAACAGATACACGATCTCGGAGTTGAAAGCGATTCGAGGAGCAGCTCGAATCGTCGATCGGTCTAACCGAACCCTAATCGTCTCGAGCGTAAAGTTATGGTCCCGGGAGCGGTCCGATCGGAGCGGATATCTCGCGTTTCCGAGGTCGCGACCAATTGGGTGCTCGATCGATTCGAGATTCGTGATACGAGATTCTCCCGCGAGGAAGACGGAGTCCCGAACCCCGTCGGAGACACCGAGGGGATGAAAAGGGGAGAGTCGAGGGCGGCATTTACGGAAGTTTCGAGCACCCGTTCGAATTTGACCGATCGTAAAGCCGGCTTACGCGTCTTTAGGCGGCACGTAAAAGCGGATTAAACGACGAGCACACCGCACCGCTCCTCTCCACTCTGCTCCGCTCCTCTTTGCTCGAGGGAGAGTTATTCGTCCTCTCCGTAGCAACGCGATCTCGCGAACTACTATCGCGCAGACCGCGATGAATAAAAAAAGATAAATCCTTTTGCGGCCTACAGTGTTTCGCAAACCGTGTTCGATGATTTGCGAGCCAAGTCGACGAGTTTTTCAAATATTAAACAACGCGGGTGGTATGAAACAATAACGTCCCTACTCCGGGATACTACCCTAAGAATCTCTGCGGTGAAATAAATGTTTCTTCTTTTTTAGAATCTTCTACCTGTAATGATTTTTAATCGGCTGGAAGTAAAAGGTTCGCATTTTACGCTCGGCTTAACGAACGCTAAAAGCTATGAGAATGTTTTATCCCGATTCGCAAATTTCTAAACAATTTCAATAGCGCTGGACAAAATTTGGGAAACGAGAAGGACACGTAGGGTTAAATTAAATCTGTGACATTAAACTCGTGCAATCAATTCTCTGGAATATTCCCGATTTTCTCAAAAGCATGGATCATCCCCTTTGTCCGCATCATCCCCTATGACAAAATGCTCGGTAGCTAAAATGTTAACACTTTATCGACCTTTATCGAAGCTTAAAATTCTATTTTTACATTCGAATTTGTAACAACATTATTAGACAATATTATTGGGGATGCATTGTTGATTCGCAATAAAAATTGCTGTCAGCGTTGAAAGAGCCATTAAAAAGTTTTCAGTGATGGATCATGGGCCTTAGAAAAATTCTGAAATAGTCGCCGGTCGATAAAGTGTTAAAGAATAAAGAAACAACGACAGTCTGTTACGATACTATTCGTTGAAACCATTCCCTCGAATTTCCTCCATATCCTCGAAACTCCATCCCCTTCGGAAGCATAGAAAATTGCCAGCAGACGGATCTCCGATGTATTCCCAACTTAGCATCCCCCGAATCAGGGGAAGAACTGTATCGATCACCGAACAGCTAAATCCTGATTTGGATGCAGGATTGGTCGTAAAGAAACGCGTCGGAGTCTCGTCTTGCAAGAATCGTAAATCATTCTCGGCGGGGGTTGCGCGTCGCCTTCGCGGTGGCGAGCTTTGCGAATGCTCGCGAAAATCTAGTTGCCCTCCGGAAAGTGTAAGAGAAAAAGTCGAAGGAGGGTTTGGGAACACCGTGGACGAGTATCGATTCGCCGGCACGGGGACGAGCAAAGAGAGTGATCGGACGTGAAAGTCGACGAACCGTGCGAAAGGAGACGGGTCGAGCGCGAACCTTTCAGCTCGGAGTCGCGTCGAATCGATCCGCGGCTATGTTATCGCGCGTGTACATTTTCGACGAGCGTTTAACGCGTTCGTCTCCACGCGTACGAGCGGAAGAAACCGCCTTCCGGAATTTTCCCTCGGGATCTGCAAATTTTCCACGGCGAGGGAGACAACGAGAATCGTCGCCGTTCAGCGACAGGAACAACGCGGAAATCTTCAACGAAAGGGGCTTCGAGCATCCATCGATTCGAGAAGTCACAAACGTTGCGCGTTGCGGCGCGTTTCTCGAAAGAAACGGTCGGGGCGGAAAAGCGAGTCGAGAGCGAAGCTTGCGATCGCTTGTGTCTCTTGGTTTAATCTTTTGTTAACCCTTTGCATTCTAATGGCGCATCCAAGGCGCCGCTAAAAATTGTCACACTGTTATCTAAAGGAAATGGTATGGCAACGTGTGAGCGAAATGAATTTGTTCGCCTACAAATCGTTTAAACGAGTCGTCGCGACGGCGATCTTTCCGGAAAAAATTCGAAATTCCGTTTCGATTTGAACAAGACGATTCCGCAATTAGTCCCGAGATATTAACCAGAGTTTTCTGTGGAAGCTAACAGGGTAGTCCTAGGTTTACTGTAAAGACGCGCAACGAAATGCCGGTATCGCGGCATGCCAAATCCTCGACTCTCTCGAGTCCGGTGGAAAACTCGATGGCCGGCGGTAGTCGGGGAATTTTCGCGCTGTGGCCACTGGCCGAGGAAACAAAGGGACGAGGTCGTTTACAGAATTTGGCAACCGGCCGCGATTAGTCGTTTCAGAGAAGCCAAACAGCCCCTAACGAACTCGGTGCACCCGATGCGATCGACCGATCGATGCGTCTCTTTCGTCGTTCTCTGCCCGTTTCGGCGATTGTCTCCACTTCGAAACGTACACGAGATTTCGCAGAAGCTTGTTCAATTATTTATGTTGTTTTTTAACTCGTTGTTTTCTTTTTGGCATTACGAAAAGGATCGCTTACCGGGCGAGAACGGCAACGTCGATGCCGACGGGCGACGACGACTACTGCGAGGCACCCTCAAAGCGTTCTGCAACAGAAAAACGCGAATCATTTTGATATCGTTACGCGTCGGGGGCCGTTTCGGGGGCCCGAAACGGTGATTCTCGTCGGGAGAACGGGCAACGTCGACGGAGCGCCGTTTGGCGAACGAAACACGCCGAGGGGATGGCATTTAGGGTAACGTCGCGGCGCCATGCGAAGCGAGAATGCGCCGCTCGCCCTTCTTCCGCGTCTGGTCGACGGCGCAAAAGATTTTCATTGACCGTCGCCGTCGACGTCGACGTCGTCAAAGGTCGTCTCGGTATAAATAAACCTGGCGCCGTTGCGAGAGCGGCTCACTCTCGTTTCTCCGCTTCTTCGGTCAATTCCTTTGCCGTTAAACGTTGCGGCGATAAGTGCGTTCAACGAGCGTTTGCCCGCGCCGCTCCGAGTTTCGCGCGCCGCGACGCCGAAACGGAAAAAGGACTCGTGCCGCGTCGAGATCCGCGTCGAGATTCGCTTCAAGATCGACTCGAGTGTCCCTGCTAAACGACCCGTGGACCACGAGCCACTCCACCGGACAGTCAAGGACGAACATTATCGCGATTTACGGTCGCGGAATGCGATTCTTACGCTACTCGTTTGCTAGGATCAAACGCCGCACTTCCACACGGCGTTTCACCCCGGCGAATTTAAACTTCGCTGTAGATTAATCGCTTACAATGCGATTTAAGCGAATCGGGAACGTAGAGCTGAATAATTATCCCTTTGCTTTTGAGGCAATTCGATTCGAAAATCGTAACAATATTTTTACCTACGACAGCTCCATTACGCATAGTCTATTTCCTTTTCTGCGTATGAAATTAATGTCCAATATTTGTACGCAAAGACCTGAAATTTTTTAACGATTTCATAGTTACAAACGCGGCGATGTAAAAATTGCTTGAATAATACTATGGCATTTTTTGGTGGCGATAATTTCCCGTGTCTTTAAAGAAGAATTTAGCCGACGATACCGTCGAATAATTAGACAGCCAGGGGACTCAAAGATCCTGTAGAAACGGAGCAGCTCGGGATGCTAATTAATAAATCTAAATCTGGAGCATGATTTTAATACGTGTTTTATTATATGGCAACTAATTGAAGAATGAAGAAATGTATAAATCGATATTAACAAAATGCACTCCATTTACAAATGTTTTATACATGGCACTCTAATTTATAGGAGCGAACTTTCAATTAAATATCGGAGTGAAACTTGATTGCACAGGTTTCTCGCAATCCCTCATATAATTTTCCGTGTCTTTGGAACAGTATTTTGCTGAAAATTACCGTAGAACGATAAGAGAGCCAAAGGACCCAAACACCCGCAGAGAAAAATGTAGCTCCGAGCAATGCAAGCATCTTCTTTCCCCATCCTCGAAATTTTTCAGGGACTGGAAGGTAGCAGCCCCAAGTTTGTTGCTCCCCGTTATCCCACGAGGCTCGAAACGCATCCCAGAGCATTCTCTCGTATCGACGAGCCATCTTCGCCCCATCGTGTGTCCATTCTCTCGCACATTCTTCGGAACCATCAATTTGGGGAACGTGTCCTGGGACGCGTGGCGCAGAATACACAGCACACGCCGCGTCGATTCGACGGAAACCAATATGTCCGCAGATTACCGACTTTGCCAAGCAAATAAGGCCGGTAATCCTTTGGAGACGTCGCCGGTGAGACCGATCCGTCGTCCGTTTACTCAGAAACTTTTCCCACCGACTACCCTATCGAGGTAAGAAGGTTCGAAGAACCATTTTCCGACGGAAACTCGGCGGCGTCGCTGAACGAGAACCGCGAAAAGAAAGGAACGAGAGGGGAATCGATCGTGCGAAAGAGGCGGCCAGAAAAAGAAAAAGTGGTTTACAGAGGAGAAGAAGAACGGAGCCAGAAAGAGAGAGAGAGAGAAAAGAGCCGAAGGTATTGTGTGTACCGATTCACCACGCTAATACGGAGAACGTTCTAAAGACCGAACAACGCCGGCACTCGACGCTAGACGGCCCACCTCATGCTCGCTCTCATGCTCGTCGTCTTCTCGCCGCCCTCTCTAATTATTCGACGGTGTTGTCAGCAAAATACTTTTCCAAAGACACGGAAAATTATCGGAGGGACTGCGAGCAACTTGAGCGATCTCGCAGAAAACGGCCTCCAATCGCATCTTACCGTTCCCCAGAAGTTTCCTTGTCCGAAGGAAATTTCGTTGTATGTAAATAAATTGTGAAAATTAGGCGCATTTGGTTTCAGTAGTAGAAATCCATTTTAATTAATGATTTGTCTAAAATCCTTTGGCTCTCCTTAGAAAATTCTGAATTGCTCGAAGCTAAATTTTTAGGGGATGCAATTAGCTAGCTGGAATACCGCTTTGGCTCCGTGAAAATCGAGAACAGCGAAGCACAATCCTCGGTTAAGTAAAATTTGGAAGATGGAAAAAGAAGAGAGTCGATTGCCCGGAGGAAGATTGCGAGAAGACATAGAATTCGGTAGGCTAGGCATAGACACGGATTGGCCCTATGGGACATTGTCCTAGGTCCATAGAAATCGAGGGAACAAAGCGATCCCTGGTTAGGTGTCCGAAAGATTTCAGAGAAGAGAGAAGAAGAGCATTAGCTGCTCCCAGAGCCAGACATTTAAGGGATGCGGAGCGTCCAAGTTGGATAAAGAGATTGCCCCCTGGGGCACCGTTCCAGCTCCTCGAAGAGCAACGTGTGCCTCCGTCCAGCTCGGTGGTGGCACGCGTAACAAACTGGCAGATCTCTTGCTTGCCCACGGATTTGCTACTTCGATTTTTCGTTGGAGGACGTTGGCTCCAAGGGCTGCCCCCGAAGGGCCAAGCGGGGACCGTCGGCGGATGGACCGTTTAGAAATCGTGGCCGCACGCGTAACAAACTAGCCGATCTCTTGCGTGGCTACCGATTTTCCCACTTTGATTTTTCGTTGGAGGACGTTGGCTCCAAGGGCTGCCCCCGAAGGGCCCAGCGGGGACCGTCGGCGGATGGACCGTTTAGGAATCGTGGCCGCGAGCGAGGTTCCATTCGGGTACAAGGACGGAATAGCTAAAGCGTCGTGAAAATTATTACGAGCGACGAGGTTGCGCGTTGCTCGTCCAAACAGAATTTCAATGGGGGAGCTGCTCCCACTCTTCGACCATAGATCGTTGTCGCGGCGGTCGTTATGCGAACGGACACCGTTCGGCGTACCTAATTTTTCGCGCCTACGATCCTCGACGCCGACGAGCTCTCCTCTGCATCCTCGTCGAGCGTTTTCAAGCACGCTCGAGCGTTCCCGGGCTCGCGAGAATCCGCGCGAAAGGGGAAAAAAATCACGAGAGCAAAGCCGAAAATCGATGGAAGCGTAGTCGGCGCTCGCGACAGTCTGGTTTTGGACAACGGCCAAGGACGCGTTGCTCAACCTTTGCCGAGCGTTCGTCGACAGCGAGGTTGCTTGTCCCCGATGCAACCCTGGACGAGCAACGGCAAGAGGTTAATAATTATGCGCGATTACGCGAGACAAAGTTTACCCAGTCGATGCACGTAACGCCGAACGACGACGCGATCGCACAGGTATAAAAGACTGCTGGTCCGGAGTTTCGAGCATCAATCGATTTCCATCGTGCTTCCAAGCTTGTCACACCTCCTCCTCAACGAACAACATGAAGTGCATCGCAGTGAGTACACACGCCTCAACGCATTTAACCCTTGCACGGTTCGCATACGCCGACGGATACCTGGCCTCTTATCTTGCGAAAACGAGCCCCCGTGCTCGTCGCGACCTTTCCTTCGAACGTTTCGCAGACGTTGCACTTCGAGGCGCATTCTCGGGATATCGAAGTATCGTTTTCGTTGGGAAGACGAAATCGTGAAGTCGAAAAGAAATTTTGAAAGTAGCTTCTTTCGCGCTGCGAGCGTCGCTGCGAATCGCTTTGACGCTGCTTTTGACGGTGCTTTTAACGCTTGACTTTGACAGGTTTTCTACGGCGGGCCGAGAACCAAGGCGTTGCACTTCGAGACGCATTCTCGAAGTATCGAAGTATCGTTTTCGTTGGGAAGACGAAATCGTGGAGTCGAAAAGAAATTTTGAAAGTAGCTTCTTTCGCGCTGCGAGCGTCGCTGCGAATCGCTTTGACGCTGCTTTTGAC
>CM052085.1:1475841-1491040 GCA_028453745.1 Agapostemon virescens
ATAAAAACGTTCAAACAAACGTCTTGATTGCGGGGTTGAAATCGCTTCAAAGGGTAGCAAAAATTCTTTCAACCGTTTCGAATTGCATCGCAACGATTTTTGCACTATTAAATTCATTCGAATTCTATGAACAACCGAACGTTCAATTTACATAGGAAAACAGTTTAAATTTCCTGCGCGCAATGTAAAACAGTTGAGAAGAATAAAAACGTTCAAACAAACGTCTTGATTGCGGGGTTGAAATCGCTTGAAAGGGTAGAAAAAATTCTTTCAACCGTTCCGAATTGCATCCGCCATGCAATTCTTATCAGAAATTCGTAAAGCCCTCTCTAATGGTCGCATAATTTCCCAGGATAAATCACGACGAATACAAATGAAGCTCTCCGGAAGGGGTTCTATCCGCAAAGGGTTAACCCGCGGTTTAGTCGTTACACGCGCACACGCGTGCATGGGTGCGTGCGTGCGTGCGTACGCGGGCGGCAGAGATGTTTGTGCAATTGTACCGGTGGCAGCAAAGCCGAGTTCCAGAAAAGAAGAGCGCACCCTCCTCTCGCGAGAGCGAGAGCTATCCGGTTCGCAATAATTGTTTAGATTGGCGCGCGTCAAGGATTCCCTTGTTATTTCCGAGTGCGCACGCAAACACAGCTGCGCCCATCTCTCTGCACGCACTCTTCCGTCTCGTGTGATCGACCCCGGGGGGAGTACGCCGACGCCAGCCCCGAAGAGCAGTCCGAAAATTAACTGTTCGACACGGATCGGTCTCATCAGCCGCCAACCACTCCGCGATTTCACCCTTTCAACGAACCAACCTCGAACCGGTTAAATCGTTCGTTCCAGATTTTTCATTTTACGATTCTAAACATTATCAATTTGCCCTCGTACTTTCTTCGTCCTTAAACCCTCGCGTGACGCACCGATTTCTATTTGTATAACTAATGCTTGGAAAGTGGCGAACAAATCTAAACGTTACAAGATTGCCTTAACCCCTTGCACTATAACGAGTCAGACTGGTGATAACGATTTTTAACGAAATCAAATAAAAACATATACAATTTATTTCTTTTAAACAAAAGTAGAATTCTATTTTGTTGTTATCAATATATAGACACTGGAGAACACGTAGACATAAAATAAATATAAATTCTTCTCTTCTTTTTCCGAAATTACGAACGTGAAACATATTTTTTCGTACGGTAACGGTGAAAAGAATCGTAGTGCAAGGGGTTAATGTTCTAGTGTTCTAAAGGTAGTGTTCTATGTGTATAATTCGATGGTTCGATTTACTTGCGTTTCAACTAACTAATTCTTGCAAGATGGCGAACAAATTCTGAACATTACAAGATTTTTATTTGCACACCAGGGCAGAAGTCTGGGTAAACGAGGAACCAGCAAAGGGCAGCGGGAGATTCAGCAACGGAAGAAATCTGAACCGACTCGGTTGAGAATGGAAAAGCTCGTGCGGCTTTTAAGAGCGAAGGAACGTTTGCGTGTTGGTTCTCGATTCCGACCAACAAAATTCGCCGAGCCGATTGTTTATCTTTCCGGAGTATCGGAGCTTCGGTATCCCGTCCACTCGATGGCAACGGAGAAAATCGAGTTGGTTCGAAACGAGATTTGATCCGGTGGGTTTCGCGTGGTCGGAGAGTATCTCGACGTCCGGTGAATCTCGGTATTCGTAGGGTTGATTGATTTTCGTGAGAACACGCGACAGGTCTTGGGGGCACGGGGGCTAAGCGACACGAGTAAAGGGTAGTTAAAAGACCGCATGACCAGCAAGACGCGAATGGGAAGGTGGTGTGCGCGTAGGGCCGAGCAAGGGCGAGCAGCGGCGTGCAGCCGGCATAGGGAGACAGAGAGAGTGAGAGAGAGGGAGAGAGAGAGAGAGAGAAAGAGAGAGAGAGAGAAATTGAGACAGACGGAAAAATAGAGTCAGGCAGGGAAATCGAGACAGGCAGAGAAATAGAGGCAGATATGAAAATACAGAGGGGCAGAGAAATAGAGCCAGATAATCAGAGGAATAAAGCCATATAGAGAAACAGATGGAAACAGCGAAATAGTACAAGCTGGATGTCAACAACCAGACAGGGATATGGAAAAAGATGGCCAACCGAAGGAGACAGAGAGGCAGAAAGAAAGTTAGGTAGAGAATAAGCGTCGGATAAAGGAATAGATGCAAACAGCAAAGTAGCAGTAGTTAGATGTAAACAGCCAGATAGGGAAACGGAGGCAGAGAGTAACAATCAAATGTAGGAAGATGGCTAAGCAGAGAAGAAATAGAGTCAAGCAGAGAGAAATAGGTGGACAGAGAAAGAGAGCCAGGTTAAGGAAGCGAGTTGTACGCGGAAAGGGAGCCAGATGGAGAAAGAGGGCTAGATGGAGAAACAGGGCCGCACGAAGAGGGAGGGTGAGGGGAAGAATAAAAAGAGAGAGCGAGCAGATTCGATGGCCGGAGCGAAGGGTGAATGTCGGTGGCAATAGCGAAGGTAGGTACGGAGGTGAAAGTAGCAACGATAACGGTAGCGGAGGGACGAGCCGAAGGGTGAAGAAGGTGGGTCGAGCGTGAGAGGCAGCTAGAGAGAACCGTACGAACGAGCGAGAGAGAAAGAGAACGAGAAAGGGAGGGAAATGGAATGAGAGAGAGAGAAGGAAAGAGAGACGAAGCGGGGGTGGGTGATCGCACGAGCGCACGCGTCACGGAGACGGGCCGAGCGAGAGGGTTCGAAACGGTGGATGACGTTGGTCGGCGGGGGTGGAGAACCGAGGGAAATCGCAACGGCGATCAATACTTCGCCACGCCTCGCGCCACCACCTACCCTGCCGGGGCAAAACTTGACTTTCCGGAGCATTCTGTCCGTCGGTCAACAATGCCGACCGTCTTCTTTCTGCTTTCGAGCCGCCGCGACGGCTTCCGTCCGCGAACTGACCGTCGTCGTCGTCACGATCGCGTCCGCGCTTTCCGGAAACCGTGGCTCGCGAGACGAGAGATCGGCGAGTCAACGGACCGATCGATCGTCGAATGCCTCGAGTCACGACCCGACAACGGAATTCTCGGTCGATCGTCTGGTCGCAAGAAAAACGGAATTCCGTTTGAAAGGACGCGATAAAGCGTCGAGAAGAGCGGCGGTAGGTGCGCGTGACCCCGTTCCGCGGGGTCACGATACGGGGAAAACGCGAAAACACGAGATGGCAGCACGGTACGATCAAAGGAGAACGGGTTCCGGTGTCTTTCGCGGTTTTCGCAGCACCGATAAGCGGTTTCAAAAAGAGCTCGAGACTTCTCGAGAAAGATACGGGAACCGGCCTGGTTTGCCGGTTCAAAGGTAACGGTGCTTTTCCATTTACAGACAGATTCCACCCTCGGGGATTCACGTGGTCGGCTCGCACGCTTCGAGTAACAACAAACGATAAAGTTACGATTAGACGCCGCGGGATAAGTTAATCCTACGATAAATCTGCGAAACGGAAGTCGCATAGAATTCGAGCCCTCCTCTCGGCGCGACTCCTTTGACTCGTTGGAAGTAAACGGGAAAACATTCTGAAATTCACGATTCACGCGAAGGACCCGCGATGCGATAACGACGCGGTGGCAGCGAATAATAACAAACAGGTTCCCCTAAAGACGATCCTAACTGTGCCTCGATGAGATCGGGAAATGTTTAAACGCGCAACCCAGCAGGCAACGAACGCTTTCCTCCAGCGATATCAATGAAAGTGTAACACGCGGCGCTGCTCCGAGTTATGCGAACTCGGAATAGCATAAACTGGCAAATTTCGACAACGACCCCGTTCGAGGCCAAGAAAACTTAAAAGAAAAAGGCCGGTGGATCGCGGTTCGATGCTGGATCTAGTTAGCGGTCTTATTTTTCTGGAGGAGTGCGGGGAGATTCGGAGGCCATTCGCGGGATATTCAGATCTAAACAAAAAGATAGTGAAAATGCTATACACAGATTCCGTTTAGGCGGACCGATTCGGTTCATGAACGAAGTTCGATCAACGACACGAGCGAGCGCGCGATTAAATGGAAGCGCCACGGATATCGATCGCGTTCGCGTATCGGTGCCGGTCGCTCGCCCTTCCAAATAGAGGGAGTCGAACGCGGTTTTCCCGCAGGGCTAGAGCAACGCTCCACAACGTTGAGCAACGTTGCACAACGTTGCGCAACGTTCCGCAACCGCTGTTCGACGCTTCGCAAAGCTCCGCGAAGCTCCGCGAAGCTCCGCGACGCGTTGGAACGCGCGGCGAGAGTGTAAGACGCGATACGGAGCGGATAGGTGGTCGCGAACAAGTGGCCGCTCGCGAAAGCGAAAATAACGCGTGTGCCACTGGCACCCGGCCGGCGATGCGTTTTAAGGCAATGCATGGCTCGCTCGCACCGCCGCACCATAACAGGTTACGAATCTGTACGGTTTTCCGTCGACGAAATATGCCCGTCGCCCGAGAACCGGAACGGGAAAGAGAACGAGGCGAAACCGAATCGAAAAGGGCGAGCGACGAAGAGAGAAAGCGGCCGAGAGATACGGCTAGACAAGGAGAGAGAGAGAGAGAACGAGCGAGCGAGTGTGTGCGTGCCGAACGGTACGAAACCGAGCAGACAGACAGTCGGAGGGAGCAAGAAAGGGAGAGAAAGAGAAAGAGGGGACGAGAGAGTGCGTGCGTGCCGAACCGAACCGACTCGAGCAGAGCGAGAGAGAGGGAGAAAGAGAGAGACAGAGGACTGACGACGTCGGATCGGAGGTTAACCTGTCAGTTGGCGGATCGATGATCCGAGAGACCGTTGGTTCGCGGCTGAGGCGGCGGTGGCGGCGGTGGCTGGATTCACGGACAGCGAGACGGAGAAGGAGAGAGAGAAAGAGAGAGAAAAAAGACGGACATTATATAATTTGGTAGTACTCACCTGGTATGGTGGATGGATGCGTGGCAAGACTGGCACGGTGTGGCGTTAGCGTGGCGGCCTCGAAACGTTTCGGTTCAGATACTATCACGAAAACACGATCGTCGAACTGCGATGGAACGGGCGAGTATAGAGCCCACTGTCGAAGCACCAACACTCTATGACGTCATTCCACCAGCGGCAACATGGTGCCCGAAACGCGATAGGACGCGGCACGACGCGGGCTCGAGAGGTTCGACGGGAACTCGGGTCGGCTTCTCGTTCGTGTCTGACAGCTGTCCCCCGAGTTAATCTCAAATCGGCGCACGGCTGGCCTGCGCTGTGCTTGACTCTCGCTCCGGTAGTCTGTCCGTCTGTCTCTACCGTTCCTTCTTCTCCCTCCCTTTGCCTCCTCTCTCTGTCTCTATCTATCCGTCTATCTATCTATTTCGCTCCCTCTCCCTCTCTCTTTCTCGCTCCCTCTCACCCGCTAGCAGTCTGTCGCAGTCTCTCGATTTCGCCGTCGGTCTCGCTCGGCTGCTGCACTCGCGCTGGTCACCGCGCGAACCCTCTTGACCACGACTGACAACGAGCGACACCCGCCTATACCGTCAGACACCTTCTTTCTTCGCCGGGACTCTTGTTCGCGGGACTCGACACAAATCCTCTAGTTTCTTTTTCTCCACGTGATTTCCGAGGGTACGCTAACAGAGGGCGGTCGCGCGCCCGCGCCCCGCGACTGCGATTCCTTCACTGCGGGAATCACGATATTCGAAATCGAAGGTGCGCGTCGCGATGCCTCCTCCGGTTCCTACAGAGGACACCCGTCCAAGTCCCGAGTCCCGAGTCGACTCGACTCGTGCCACGCCGAACGAGCTCGAGAAAGACCGAACAGAACGTCGCGTATTCTCGTCGACGATCGGCTCGTCTCGTGTTATGCCGCGTATCGTCGCGACGTCTCGCGGAGCCTCGTAGAAGCAGTCACGCCGCACAACTGTGGCACGCTGTGGGGAGAAATTGAATTTGTTGTTAGCCGATTTTAGTTGATAAACATTTAGCTTTTATACGTGGAAAATAATTCTAAAGATCGCGGTTCGAAGTATCCTATAGTTCTTACAGCTTTGTATCGGAAAGGTGTTCCGTCGTATCGTTATACAACTGTCTTTGCCTCTACGAACTGCCGCGCTCGATGCTATTTATTATTTACAGTACGATCAAGAACACCCAAAATACAGATACATTTAATCGTGTCGTTCAACGCGTATTGACCTCTTCGGTGCTCGGGTAAGTTTAGCGTCGAATACCGTATTGTGCGCCGTCTCGATCGAAGCGCCATTCCCTAACCTAACTTTCTACGGTCACAGTTCTCGTTCGTTCGCGTTATCTGTGTAGAAAGGCCGATCGAAGGCCCCTGACACCTGGCTCATCCTTCGAGGAATTGACCCGTTGCCAACCACCAGGTGCCCTCTCGATATTCGACCGCATCGATCTTCCCTTTCGGTTCTTCCGTCGTAAACGCAGGTATAAACCGACGGCTGCGATTCTACTAAACCATCCCAGCGAACTTGTGAACATTGCGAAGCATCTTACGAAGGCCGACGAGTCGCGGCAACGTCACGATAACTATTTTATCTGTTCTTACATTTAATCTCCTCTCCTCGAGCAATTACTGTAACAAAACATTGCATTTTTCTCTCTAGTATCGTTAAGTATAATCTATAAAAACTTTTGGTATTCGTCGACGGATCCGATAAAGTCATTGGCTTGTGGGAAACGTCACGCCGTATTTTTCGTACATTTTTCAATGACCATTTGTTTGTCTATCAATCGACAACACGTTTAAAAGTTGAATTTAGTACGAAGCTAGAACCGTCGACGGATAAGCGACATTTGCAATAACATAGACGCGAACGGCGCTGAAATTTCCAAAACAAGAAACGGGCGCCATCTCTTGCAAAAATGCGTCACAACTTTTACGAAAGCCTAACACCACTTCCGGGATCCTGGACGAGTCGGTAAAAATTTTATTGGTCGAGTAATATATATATACATATAGGTACTTAGAATTTAAGATTTAGATTTAGAACTTAGAATTAAGGACACAGCAATGCGAGTTCTTATTTTGTTAAAAACGTTTTCAGGAGCATGAATCGAAAAACCAAAATATGCGGCTGTGAATAGCATATCAATGTAGTAATACAACCAAGATTCACCAGGATTAGTCTTTCACCACTCCTCTGCCTAAAAGCAATAACTTTTTACCTCTAATGTGGCTGCATACGTTACTACCGTTAGAATTAAGCGTCAAGTTGAAAAGACTTTTCTCCTATGTTTATAGTCATTATAAGAAACGTTAACTTTGTGAAAGCCTTATAAATAAACAGTTTGAAAGCTCAGAGCTGTCTTGGATACTGGGATATCGGATAGCGGTTAAGGACGGTATATATTAGACGGACCGGAAAGTAATGTCGATATTGGTTTGTCATTTATCAGCTCATTGTGTACTTTCAAGTACACAAAAGAGATGGAAAAAGATGAAATTACTTTCCGATCCACCTAATATATGAATCGGAGGCGGATCAGGTACTAGCAGGAAATAGTAGTTCGTCCTATTGTCTCCCTGTCGATCAGCGCAGGAAGCATTCAATTTAATTAAATTTTTTAAAAATTATTGCGTCCTAAGAAAGTGTCCAAATATTTTTTTAATCGATTGGACGTATCGTTACATGTTTCAGGAAAGAATATGCCGACGTCGCCGTACGTGTCGCGGATCAATCAGATCGACGCAGCGCAGTTGGACGATGAAATCTACAACGTGCTGAGAGGTCAGGTGAAACGGATCGCGGATTATCGTCCGGTGGACGGGATCGACAGCTGGCAACCGGAAATCGACGGTCTCCTGAAGCTGCTGATCTGGAAGTTCTCGTTGCACCGCGGGAAGTCGACCTTCGGCCAGCAGCTGCTCAACTTGCAATACGAAAACATCGACCGCGCAAAGTCTGTTCTCTACTTGATTTTGACCGTGTTGCCGGCGTACGTGCGAGATAAGATTGACAGCGGTACGAACGATCGCGCGAGGCGACTGGCTCTGTATTTAGATCGTATCAGAGACGCAGCGAAGCTGCTCGAGTTTATCAATCTTCTGGTGTTCCTGCACAGAGGCACGAAGCCCAGAGTGGTCGAGTACCTGCTGGGTATCTCGAGTCGTTCGACGACCACCCACAAACCCAGGAACATCGGTTATTCGTACATGACCAGAGAACTTCTGTGGCACGGACTGATGGAGTTGTTCACCGTCGGCCTACCCATGATCAACTTCCATTACTGGAAACAGACGGCCAAAAGGCTGCTGACCAAAAGTTCCAGCAACCCGATCAGGGCCTTGCCAACCATGACCACCGGCACCAAATGCGCCTACTGCAACGAGACTCCCATCATGCCGATGCACTCCGGTTGCGAGCATATATTCTGCTATTATTGTCTGATGGCTCACTTCGCAGCCACCGATCAATTTCTCTGCACAGAGTGCGGGACCAATCTCCACGTCCAAGACGCGAGGACCTACGAGGCGTAGCGAATGCGATTCGATCGTGGATCGCGAACACACTGTGATCATGATAATCATAATCTTTGTTTATTCAGCCTCGCGGCTAAGGAACGGACTTGGTTTTACAATACGACCAGCTCGACCTAAGCGTTCCACGCGTTCACCCATTCGTCCATACTTCGTCACAGAAGGTGCGCGGTTTCGCGAAAACTTGATTTCGGGATCCGAATGGGAAACAGCGCTCTGGGAATTTTCTTCACTTCTTAAATATTAATATTTCTATTGTAAATATTGTTTTGAATAATAGTCTGAGGATTTTTAGGGATCGTGCGATAGGATAGGTGGTGGATAGGTCGCCCTACGGTCCGTTCGGTTGAGTATAGAGATACCATTGTTGTTTTATTAAAAAATAGCAATAAAAAATCTTCTTTATTCGCTTGGATATAACATTTCAATATTTTTTTTTTCTTCTCAACGTTCCTTACGAAACAAACGATAAATGGTTCGTTCGGGTGTGATATACATCCGTCTCTTATCGGAAATTACTCTAGATTACCGTACAAAAATATCATCATGCCGCGTTATCGTAAAACGATTTCCCATTTTCGTACATCGAACGCGATACGCGACGATACGCATTGCTCTCTCGTTAAATTCGTTGTAACGGTCCTGTCCGGGTCCGATGGGCGGGAAACGTCCCTATCTCGTAAAGTATCGCCTTAAATTCCACCAGCTCGGGTCGCGAAACGTTGTCGGCTCGGAGGCACCCTTAAAAATTGCCGTGCCAATATTCGCATCGGTTCTTGCACCGTTCAATTCGTCCGTGGCCTATAAATTGCTAAAAATGTAACCGTAAGAGAAAACAGATTGATGCACGCGAATGAAAACGTTCGGAAATGTTCAAATCTTGATTGCGAAATTCAAATTCCGTTGCAAATATTACGCTGCGGGTGCGAACGAGTTGTTGCTCGAGTAACTACAGTATAACTGGCACAGGAACGCTTTTCCGGGCACCTCGAACTTCGGCTCGCGTTTCTACACGATAAGCGCAACGTCTCGGACGCGCGTTGGCGGCTTTTAACGCGACTTCACTCTAGTCTCTTCTCAGCTGCGAGACACGCGTTCCCGTCGACGCGTGTCCCGTGTCTCCGACACTGGAATGTGTTGTTTTCTGTGTTGGGTGTGTGTTATTATTCTCGCCCCCCTATTTTTCTCTCTCACACTCACTCTTTTCTCTCTCTCTCTCTCTCTCTCTCTCTCTCTTGCTCTGTATATTGTCGCGTTCCTTCGTTCGCGCGTCGCTCGCGAACACACCTGAGATAATTCACGCTGTAACACCGTGCGCGCGTCCCGTTCGCCGTTTTCTTTTTTTTTTTTCTTTTTAATACTAAGATTCGTTGATCGCGATAAGACCGTCTCTCGCGCGACGCTTCTCTACACAGGCACTGGCAGCGACAAAGCTTGTCGAATCACATGATCGAGCGTACAAATATTTTCGCTTTTCTTTCGTTCTCGCGAGTCGACCGAAACTCGAGTATACGCGAGCACGCGAACACCGTTCCGGATAATTATATCTCTCTTCTTGTACGCTTTTATTTCATCTTCATCCCTCTCTCTCTCTCTTTCTCTTTCTCTCTCTCTCTCGTTCTATCTTTTTTCTTTTTTGTTGTTTTTTGTTCTTTTTTTTCTCTTTTTTTCCCCCGTAAATTTTAACTATCGTGTGACTGCTAGTTTTATTCGATAATTCGTGCAAAATTAACATATTTGTATAGAATATATATGTATATATATGCGTGTATATACGTATAATATTAGATAGGAACATCGAAGAACAGTGATATATTTATCTATCTATCTATCTAGAAAATAGAGCAAAATCCCGATCGATCGATCGCGGCGAGATCGATCTCGCGGTTGTATCCACCGATCGGGATTCCACGTGGAAACGGCGATCGACGTTGCAATTGAAAGGCACGTGGCCAGCCGAGTTGTAAAATATCATCGCGAGTCGCTCTCGAGAACGTTTCTGGCAAATGGACACTTCTGTCGCGGAGCGACTGTCCCAGACGAGTGTCGTTCAGCCGTACAACTATCAGAGAGTAAAAGTTCTCGATGCTGCTAAGGCAGCGAACACATTAGCGAGTAGCTTTCAGACATTTTCCGCGAGAGTACCTTGCAGAAGCAAGCGGCCGCACTTGCCTGCGAATTTTCTTTATCCGGTCGCTGTTTCAGAAACGTTTCCCGCCGAAGCGGTGCAAAGTCGACTCGCTGCATTCGTCTTTTTCGAACGAAAGGGGAACAGCGCTCGATTCGTAATTCAGTCTCTGGTTCCTCGTGCAAGAATTAACCCTTTGCACTCGAAGCAATTCTACTCCAAAATCAAAACAATATTTTTATCTGTAATAGCTCCACTGTAGATAGTTCATTTCCTTTCGTTTATACGAAATTAATTACTATGAGACTCGTATTTAGAACTTTAACATTTTTATCGTTTTCTAAACTGCAAACTGAGCGATGTAAAAAATTGTTTAAATAATAGTATGGCAAGTTTATTAGTATAGCCTTAGAGGCGCCATTCGAGTGCAAAGGGTTAACTCCTTACCTTAGACAAAGATTCTAAACAGAATCGAATAAATATGTTCGTTATCAATTCCCCTTAACACTAGAACTACCGAACCAGTCGAAATAACTGGTTCCTGACTTTTTCGTTTACGATTACCGAAAGTTGATCCACCCGATGTCACCGTCGTTTCTAAACTACCCCCAAAACCCATCGCAGTCTCCGTTCCTAATTAATTCTCAAACCTCGATTCGACGTTCCCGTTGCTGTTCGTCTTTCGATTCGAACGCTACATGCCCTTTCGTTCGTCTCTCTGATTCTCTTCTGCACAGTGGCAACCCTTTTCGAGTGTCTCGCGCTTCGCAAATTTCTCGCTAGTGTGTTCGCACCTTAAGCCGAACGCACAACGGCGAGACCGTCTTCGAGAGCGATTCTCAAGCGTACACGCGACCTTTATATGCTCCGCGACGTTCCATCGCAATCACCGAACAAAAAAAAAACAAACAAAAACAATCATTCGGCGGAGCCAAAATGATTCTCGACCTTGTCCGAACGACGACGCGTTTACGCTTAGAACGTTATTAATCACGATACACGATATATATCACCGTTTGAACGGAACATGAGGGAACGATCGAACAGCCTTCGTTTCAACGACGACGACGACGACGACGACGACGACGCTTTTCCTCTTTCTCTCATTCTTCCGATCATTCTCGAGCGCACGCGACGGTGCGCTTTTCGCCAAGAAAATAATAATTTATGCTTAAAAAGACTTCACAAAAGACTTAGTCAAGAACTTTCAGCGGTAAAATTGTTCGCTAGGCACTTTCGAGTTAAGCTCGGTCGCGACGTATCCATCCTCCGACTCGATCCTAACCGATCGACATATAATATAATGTAATGTACATCGTGCAGAACGATTTCTATTCCCCGCACATACACACGCACGCACATACACGCACGCATATGATGCTAAGTTAACGAATCTGCGAGGGCTGTGCCGCGAAGACGATGGAAAGTCGAAGCGATTCCGAACAGTGTTCTCCTTTAGCGATTCGCGATTCTATGCTCCGTTTTCGAGTTATTCGCGAAAAATACGGACCAATCGGAGCGCGGCGTTCGGTCCGCGAGGACGTAGCTTCTCGAAGCTACACAACCGCTGTTGCTTTCGTCGATAACTCCGAAACGACTCGTTGGATCGCGAACGGGCAAAGGAGATCGTCGAACGGAATCGATCGAGAAACTTTTCGTGAATTTTTCAAGAACCTCGCGGAACAGCCGTGAACATCTGTTTCCTGAATGTTGGTCGGTTTTCTGTCGTCGGGTGAGCAAGCTCAGCGTGTGGGAGAGCTAGTTTCTGCCTAACGTTGCTTTCGGTTGCATTGATGCGAGCGAACGAAAAAAAAAAAGAAAAAAAAAGGGTTTAAAATATCAATAATTTATATACCGAGCGAGATATTCTATTTAGCATCGTAAAATCGCTATCGCGTGCGAACGAACCAACAACAACAACAACAACAACAAAAAACCGAATATTTCCTCGAGCGCGTTGTTGTTATCTTTTTTTTTTTGTTTTTTTCGTTTTCTTTCTCCGTCACGGATGATATGATTTTCCTTTTTGTTTTCGCGGGCAAAACCGTGCCCGAAAAGGTCGGGATAGCAACGCGCGACTTTCCGTGTTGTGAGGAAAGCGTGTTTTTCTTCTTTTCTTCTTTTTTTCCTCTCGCAGTCCGTTGGCGTCGGCTCGCGCGTTCAGCGTGACTCTCGCGAATTGAATAATAAATACTTTGTTGCTTTGTAAAACTCGAAACCCGGTGGCCGAGGCTCGCAGTTCGCGTGAAATCACTTGCGTTTACGGCGGCCGCGAGCACATGAGGGAGACCGCGGCCATCGAAGTTCGAGCTTAGTCGAGATTAAATATTTTAACTTGGCTAGGTGTGTGAAAGCACGCTGAACGCGCGCGGAAAATCTGCTCGGCCGTGGTGCGCGCGACTATCGAACGCGTCGAAAAAGAAGAGCCTCTCTTCGCCTCTGTTCTTCTTCTTCTTCTTCTTCTTCATCTTCTTCTTCATCTACTACTACTACTTTTCTCAATTTTCTTCTCTTCCTTTTTCCCTATTTCACCGAATCGCGATCTTCTTCTTCATCATCTTCTAACTACACAGAGGACAACCGTGTACGCGCGCGCGAGATGCGCGGAACAATCGCCGATTTGTTTGCGATCGTGTTTGTTCGCCGAGAGTGTTACGCTTCTTCGACCGGAGAAAAAAGACCACGCTTGATCAACGTTGAAAAAACATAACGAAACGAAAGTAGTTTTAACGAGCTTCTTAACCTAAGGCACCTTCCGACCGAGGTGAGCCGGGGACGGCGAGACCGGTTCGATTACCGACAACGGAAACCAAATTGAAGAACAAAAAAAAAATATATAAAAAAAAACGAGAACTCTTGAAAACGGAAATGGCGGAAACGCGACGATCCCCGGTCACAAAAGAAAGAATGTTTTCGAGCTGTTCTTCCGGTGCCTAAGAATCGTAAATTAACTTACTGATTACTCTTCTTCTACCTGCTCTAGCCCACCGGTCGATTATCGGTTGACGGGTGGGCGGGGGTTGGTTGGGATTTCGGGTTAAAGCCCGCCTGATTCGATTTCGATTCTCGATTGTTCTCTCGTGTCTCTTTGGGGGATAAGCGATTCTCGCTCTGCGCACGTCGCTCTTACTTTTTCTTTTGTTTCTTTTTCCCGATCGCAGTACGAGTCGTTAAGTACCACACAGTCCGAACGATATTGGTTTCGTTTGCACCCGTGTAAAGGGAGGGCGGAAATATCGCGACGATCATCGGACCCAGACGCGTGTCTCCTGCATGTGGTCCCGTTTTTCTTTTCTCATTCTCTTTACCATTTGCTGTCCACGAGGTTGCAATTCTCCAGCGAGGAGGAGGTCGTCGAGACGGTCGCTTTGCGCTCTGCTCCCGGGGCCGCGCTCCCGCAGAATGGACTGGTCCGTTTATTCATTTCTATCGAGAAAATAAGAGTTTGCGTTTAGAATTGTTACGTGACACGCAGACGACACTGTTGGTCGTTGATTTTTGCAGATCGTTGTTGATCGACGCTGCGCGCAGGCGGGACGTTACGTACCAGCAATCAACAGCATTATTTTGCGTCTGGCGCCCCAAGCGTTTATGCCAATCTCGCACAAATCCTTATCCGTCAGCGAGGGGAACGTAGCCATGTCCACTTCGTGCGACGTGAACAGGCCTGGCGAACAAACAACCAGAAGCAAATGTGTACAGCGAAGCGTTTGCGCACCGGGGGTGTTCGCGGTTGTTAACGCTGAAACTACCACAGGGGGTGGTACCTCTTAGGTACGCCGGAATTTTACGCGTGTTTCTGGCGGAACACGGTTGAATCAACAATTTTTAACTAATAGTTTAACTTTAATAGTTTACTGTAATTATTAATGATTTTGAGTGCGCTCGAACCACTATAGGGGCGCATCGTCATATAAAATTACATCCGCGTACCTAGGAGGTTAAACGACCCTTTCCAAATTTTCTATTTTGCAAGTATTCAAATTGCAAAATTGCTTTCATAGAAAATTGAATTAACACGCTTCTTTGCTGATATATTTTAATAAAAATCGCAGAGAATCATTGTCAGTTTTATAATGCTATATTCTCTAGTCGGTTTTAGAGCTCGGTAGGTTCAGCGTTAACAGCCATTTTCATGCACACCCACGCGTTCGGAAGTTCCTGCGGAAAATGACGAGATAAGGGAACACAAAGGAGAAATGTCAATCTTTGCGAGATTTATAGGAAACGCTGGTTACAACCCCGTTATTTCTCTTGTCCCTCTAATCGAATGTCGCATTGCTATCGCATCGGCAACCCTTTGCGCTCAAAGCTATTTCGACTACTGTTCGGACGTTTTGT
Source organism: Agapostemon virescens (assembly GCA_028453745.1). Classification (NCBI taxonomy): domain Eukaryota; kingdom Metazoa; phylum Arthropoda; class Insecta; order Hymenoptera; family Halictidae; genus Agapostemon; species Agapostemon virescens. Next base: position 1,490,755 of record CM052085.1, read on the forward strand.
CTGATACAGAATATCTTCCTCGTGTATACCGAATTCCACTAATTTTCAGAAACTCTTGAAAAGCAATTACAAATTGCCCTATCATTATTCAAAATATTGTTCAGTTGAAAAAGCTTCGAGCACAGAATTGAATCTTTGCAGCCTATTACAAATATTCTAGATCGAGAAAACTGTATGGTTTTTGAGTTAAAAAAGCTTCGAGCACAGAATTGAATCTTTGTAGACAATTGCAAATATTCTATGTCGAAATGACTGTTTGATTTTGCAGTTGAAAAATCTTCGAGCC
>CM052085.1:1493096-1506906 GCA_028453745.1 Agapostemon virescens
AATTTTGGGGCACTGGAAAACTGGGCGCACAGAATTTTGGGGCGCTGAAAAACTAAGCGCATGCAATTTTAGGGCGCTGGAAAACTTTGCGCTGGAAAACTAAGCGCATGCAATTTTAGGGCGCTGGAAAACTAGGCGCATACAATTTTGGGGGCTGGAAAACTAAGCGCATACAATTTTAGGGCGCTGGAAAACTAGGCGCATACAATTTTGGAGGCTGGAAAACTAAGCGCATGCAATTTTAGGGCGCTGGAAAACTGGGCGCATACAATTTTGGGGCGCTGGAGTGAAAAGGTGGAGTAGCGAGGAGTAAGGGGAAGGGGATGGTTTCGTTCTAGGTCTGTTGGAAGAGAAGGAGAGGCAACAATTTTGACCAAAATTGCAAGAAAATCACTTTTAGCCTTACTTCGAAATCTTCGAGCCGCGTTGCTCATTGAATTAATGAAAACTGCTAAAATACCAGTCTGAGAGGTAAATAAAATAAAAGCGAACACGATCCCTCCAGCGAAGAAGAAATGCCACACGCGTCGAGCATCGAATGCCAAAAAGACATGGAAGGAGCGTCTCGGGCCCGAGTTGTTAGGGACCAACGGACAGAACTTGGACCGTAGGACTAGCTTCTGTATTTTTAAATCTCCGTGTTGTCACCCTACACTCACCGGTAACCACGCCGTTGCCCGAGTTCCCTTGGAAGATGTTCCCAGCATTCGGGATGTGATAGGTGGCCGGGATCTTGGCATGGACTCGCGGCTCGTCCAAACCAAGAAGCTGCATCCTGGCTTCGTAAATGTTGCCAGCGTTTCGCTCGATTCCCTTGATGATCACCGACAGCGTGCTCTGCTTCGGCTTGTGTCTGACGTTGATGAACACGTCCAGCGACTGCATCAGCTGGGAGATGTTCTCCGTGTCGACGGAGGACATGGAGTCCTCCGGCAGGTCGAACATCAGAACCAGTGGCAGGGAACCCTGGTCAATGGAAACGAGTCTTGAAACTCCGGACTAGGTGGACCACGGAGATCGCGAAGGGAGAACACCGTCGACCTACCACCAACTGTTGCCGAGCCAAGTAAACGCTGTGGATGCTGCCGATGATTGTCACGTTGCTCTTCTTCAGACTGGGAATGTTCGGGTCACCAGCGTCGGGGAACATGATCTGCGTGGCCGTGCGTTGCATGATCATCTTCAGGTTGTTGCTCTGCTTCCCCAACACGATGCTGTGATGTTGCGGCGAGATCTCCATCGACATTTGTACTTGTATTTGACTCTGCGGAAAAAGAGACGGCGATCGTTACTGCGGGATGTTCTTGGAGATTTCGGGAGCCCTGAGGATATTCAGGAATCCTGCTATGCGAGGGAATCCTAAAATATGCTCCGGAGTCCTAAAATATGCTCAGGAATAATCCTGCAAATGCGCGAGGGTCCGTTCGAGAATTCGTGAGCGCTTGCAAGTTATCAGCGATCGAGAATCGAGTGTACGCAATTTTGGAGCGCTTGAGAATTGGATGTGTACACTTTTTGAGCGCTCGAGAAGCGGGAGTGTACAATTTGAGAGCGCTTGCAATTTAAGGCCGATCGAAAATAGCACGCGTGCAATTTACGAGCGCCTACAATTTGAGAGCGATCGAAAATTGGATTCGTGCAATTTTGGAGCGCTTGAGAATTGGATGTGTACACTTTTGGAGCGCTTGAGAACTTGGAGCGTACAATTTGAGAGCGCTTGAGAACTGGGAGCGTACAATTTGAGAGCGTTTGTAATTTAAGGCCGATCGAAACTAGCACGCGTACAATTTACGAGCGCCTATAATTTGAGAGCGATTGAGAATTGGATTCGCGCAATTTTGGAGCGTTTGGCAATTAGACGCGCGATTCGACGAAGTTAAATAACTTCCAGTGGTTGATAAACCCTGGAGAACTTCTAACAGAACCCGTCCGGACCCGACATTCTCTTCTACACTCACAGCCAGGTTTTGACACATGTACTGGATCAGCAGCACCGTGGCCTCCTTGACCTGGGACACCTCCCACTCGCATCCCTTCACCACGACCAGAGTGGCGTGCAGTTTCGGCCGTGTTCGAAACATCACCTGAACGTTGTACTTCTCCTGGATCTTGACCACGTAGGGCGACGTGGAATCAGGGACGGTCTGCGAGGAGCCCATGATCGGCAGCTCGAACGAGAAGATCAGCGGCGTCAGATTCTGCGATAAAAGGACAAGAAGCGAGCGGTGTCATCGAGCCGGAAACTCATCGAATCTAGAGCATCATCGTTCCCGAAGACTCACCCTGACGCGAGCACGAGCTCGTTCGACGCCTTCCATCTCTCCGGCGATGGACACTTGGTTGCTCTTCTCCTGATGGTTGCTGCGGTTGCTGTCCGGGAAGTGAATATGGCAGCCGGTCTCCTCCATGACGCGCTTGATCGTCAGGCCACCCTTTCCGATGATGTGCGAATGATCGGTGTAGCTGACGTCCAGCTTCATGGTGACTCGGTTGCTCTGCTGCGATAGAAAGCCAGCGCGTGAGTCTCCGCTCCTGTCCAGACGGTTGTGCGAAGGAGAAGGAACAGACAAATACAAAGTGGAAGAAGAAGAAAATAATGGAACATCGAGTTCGTTGGTTTCGATTCAGGCAACGTTTCCGCAGAATCCGTTCGAGAATCTGTTCGAGAATTGTTCTAGAGCATCGTCGGTAACGACCTTCGACGGCGAGCCTATCGGCCTGTTTACAAGAAGAATGGGAAGAATCTTTGGCAGACGAACAACAGAAATAAGAAGAGGAAAATGGAAAAAATATGGAGCAGCGGATTCATTGGTTTGGTCCAGGCAATTTTTCTAAAGAATCTGTTTTGGAAGCTTTCTGGAGCATCCCTGGCAGCGACGATCGACAACCAGCCCGTTTCCATACTTGCGAATAGGGTGACAAATATTGCTAGCAGAGGAAAGAGCGAAGAAAGAAGAAAGAAGAAAATATGGAGTAGTAGGTTGAACGATTTGGTTCAGGCAATTTTTCTAAAGAATCTGTTTTGGAAGCTTCCCGGAGCATCTCTGGCAGCGACGATCGACAACCAGCCCGTTTCCATACTTGCGAATAGAGCGACAAGTATTGCTAGCAGAGCAAGGAGGAAAAAAAGGAAGAAAATATGGAGTAGTAGATTAAACGATTTCGTTCAGACAATTTTTCTAAAGAATCTGTTTTGGAAGCTTTCTGGAGCATCTCTGGCAGCGACGATCCACAACCAGCCCGTTTCCATACTTGCGAATAGGGTGACAAGTATTGCTAGCAGAGGAAAGAGCGAATAAAGGAATGAAATATGGAGTAGCAGGTAGAACGATTTGGTTCACGAAATTTTTCCGAAGAATCTGTTGGAGAATGTTTGCGAACGTTCGACGACGACGGCGTATCGGCCTGCTTGTACAGCAGGAAGGAGAGGGGACAGAAGGAAGAGACAAATAAGAAGAGGAGGAAGGAGGAGAAGATATGGAAGGTGGAAGACAGAAGATGGAAGAGAGGCGGTTCGCGAGGCAGCACAGGATAGCAGCGTCTGGTCTCTCGTCCCGTCGGAGATAACGGTACGAAGGAAATACGAGGCAAGCAAGGATCCGGGGGCCGGGTAGCCGTGCGGCGGGTATCGCGTCGGTTGTTCCGTCGAGCGAGCGACAGACGGAACCGGCCGGTCGTCTGGCGAGTCGTCTCAGTTCGCGCGAACGTTCGCTCGTCACGGCGCGCCGCGTCTCGCTTTCTCGGCTGGGAATTCGCGAGACGACAGAGCCTCGCGTATAAATAGCACCGTCGCTTCTTCCTGCGTGGTGTTGTCGGTCCCGACTTGCTGTCCTTCTTTCCTCTCGAGTATCGTTCGCGCGAGCGATCGGCTTCGCTCGACGGACGAGCGAAAGACGAAGAGGAACTACAGGCTTCGGCTCCGTCGATCTTACGATCGACGAACAACGCGCTACAACGGCGGTGGCCGCGCGGCGATCGTCCGCGGGAGCGGAATCGATGTCGATTCTCGGCGATGACTCGCGATGAATCGTCGTAAACGATGGAAATTTACCGCGAGCTCTCGTCCGTTCGACGGAAAAGAAGAAAAAACCGACAGGTACGACAAGAAGAAGAAAAAAGAAATCAATATCGCGATATCGATTACGCGAGCGTATTGTTGCGACGGGTTTCGCTTTCGCCGCCGTTGTCGCGCGCGAACCGCGTGCCGCCACGGCAGCTTTTTCTCCTTTTTTTTCCTCTTTTTATCGGCCGAACAGATTATCGAGACTGATAACGGCGCCGGTGAAATGTTTGTACGCCGAGCCGTGTTCGGGGCCGATCAATTCGGCTCGCTGAAAGTCAAAATCCGATCGGCGAGGTCACCGCTAATCTCGCGCGAGCGCGAAAGTGACGTAACGATTCCGCCGGTGAGGAGAGCGTCGTCGGCCGATCAATCGCGCCGCGGAAATCCGACGGTGCTCGCGAACTGCGATTTCCGCGTGCGAATTGCTAAGGGCGAAGGGGAAAGGACGACGAACAGGAGAAGGGCGAACGGGAGCGCGAAAAGGCGGAGAAGAGGAGAGAAACGAGCGAGAAGAGCGCTCGACGCTCGATCGGCTTGCTTACCCTCGTGTCCAAAATTTCCATTATCTTCTCCTTAGCGGCTCGCACGTCATCGGGTCGACCCGCGACCTTTATATGCGGATCTGTAAAACACACCGACCAAACGAATTATGGAACGCTCTCGGCAATCGCGACGGCGATCGGTTGTTATTTTCGCGTGCAACCGTCGCGTCGACGGGATCTCCCGATCGCTACTGCCGTTCGCCAAACGGAGGAGACGGCTTTTAGCATTCGCGATGCGCGAAACGGTAGTCCGCCGAGCACGGTTTTCTTCTCGCCCTTGGGAGCGAGAAGATACGGAACGACGCGCGGCAAATACGCGGAGAGTTTTCGAGGACATCGACGCGATGACACGCGACGACAACCGACGAGATCGATCGAGGACCCGGGTGAACGATCTTCGATCCATGCCGGAAAATCGACGATTCCGTGCGCGCTCGCCCTTCCTACGAAGGATTTGCCATCCAGGAAACCGTGGAAGATGCCGAGTCGCGAACGCTTCCTGTATCTCGGATCGAATAAACGCTAGCGAGTTTAAATTCGTTTCCAAACTTGTTTCAAAATTTATTCGTAAATAATGTTCGACAATATAGGGTACTGTTCCCAACTTTGTTCCTTTCGTTCGTAAAAGTGGTACACAATGAACTTATAGTTCGAAAAACAAAGCGCTGGGAAATTGAATGCTTGCAGTTTTAAAGCTTTAGAATGTTCGTCCCTTCAACATTTGGCGATATTTGGCAATCTTTGAAAGCGTCCCCCGACCAAACTATTAGAGCTATCGACATGATTCAAACGGGAAAATCTTCCCCAAACCTTCCTCTTTAAGCAGAGCACCCCAAATCTAGGCTAGCATTTCGGGGGACTGCAGGAAGGTTCCTTTTGTCAACCCCATTTTCCCGTCTCGAAATTTCACTGAGTCATCCGGCTACTTGTTCGCGCTTCTGCCCCTTGCAAGTCCGCGAGTCTCCCCGTCACTGGTCCCAACTGTTCGTATAAGTCCCCGTCGCTCGCGTAAATACGACACAGACAACATTTCAAACATTGTTACAGACGTTACTAGTACATCGGACCATCGGATCGACTAGCTAAACGTTCGGTAACTGTCTGAAGTAATAAAAAAACGTTACGCAGCTCCGGATGCGACTGGAATCGCGCTTCGCGATCGACGTATCGGTAAAAGCAGCTCTCGGCGCGCGACGATACGGACGCGGACCATTTTCGTCCGCGTAATTGCCTCTCTGTTGCGTAAGTCCCGATCGCCGATTCCGCTTTCCGTGGGTCTAGCCGACGCGAAAGTTGCCCTCGACGCGACGGGGACCGGCATTTTCTCCGCGCGGAAACCGTGCGCTCTCGAGCCTCGCCGAGAACACTCGAAAAACCTCGGGAGTTTATCGATCGCAGTCACGAGCGTGCGAGCGGGTTCGATTTCTCCGGATCCAGAGAATCGCGAGCGTAATCGAGCGAGCGCGCGGCGCTGTTCGAGCGGACTGCTCGCGCTCGCGCGCTTCCTTCGAAAAGATAACGAGCGACGCCTATTTTCGAAAGGCGAAAGGAGGACGCGACTCGCGCGCGCGTTATTCCAGATGATACGCCGTTTCGCGCGGCGCTCGAGTTATCTCGCTTCGTTCAACGTATCGCGGCTTCCCTATGCAGGCGACGATAAAGCCCGTCGGCGACGTATCGCGAGAGAACCGACTTTCGTAACTTGGCAATTTTGCCAGGCTTTCGGGCCGATTTGCGGACGAGCCCGCGATTCCGTCCGACTCGACTCCGCTCGAGCGCATTGTCGTTTTCCGCGCGCGTCCCACGCGGAATGGGCGACCGAACTGTCGCGACGAGTCCGTTGAAACGGGCGTTCGATCGAACCGTAACCGAACATGCGATTGTTGGCATTTCCTTTTAGGAGGCGGGCAAACGCAAACGTCAACGGAACCGGCAGAAATAAACGGGTCCGCCTTTCGGTAATTCGATGAAACCTTAACCGGTGGTTTCTGCTGGCGTTCTCTTTCGGAAGCGGGTAAACCGAGGAGGAATCGGGAAAACCAAAGCGCATAAATCGGACTGTTTTAAGGGAAATTCCTTGACTCTTCGCGGTACAACGTCGAGGCAGAGTCGTGATAAGGAATTTGCTAAGAATCTACTGGAAAGTGTTCGACGCTTGCAATTTGGGAACGATTGAGAATCGAATGCGTAAAATTTTAGAGCGATTGAGAATCAAAGGCTCGCAGTTTCGCAGCGTTTGAGAATAAAATGCTGGCAATGTCATAGCTCTTGAGAACTGGAAGCGTAAAACTCGAGTCCGCTGGAGAGTTGGATGCGTGAAATTTTGCGTTACAGAAGTAGGAAGCCGCAGCATCGATGTAAAGACTGGTTATTACGAGTTGCCAAGCTCACCTAGACCAGCCGCCATTTTTCCCAAGACTCGGCGTCGAACCAGCACAGGCCAGCTCTCGACGCGCTCCGATTGTTCCACGTTTTTCGTTAATTATTCAAAAACCAACCATCGAATCGTAAACTAGAAAAACTTCAAATTTTCTTTGAACTTTACGGAATTTTCTTTAAACTTGGTGCAAGGGAAATTCTTGCCACTGACTCTTTGTCACGGTGCAAGAAATCGAGAAAAACGGTGGAGGGTGAGCACAGGTACTCCGACACCCGGCTAAAGGTCAAACGCGAAAGGTGCACGCTCTTTTTCGGGCCTCGACCTCGAGATATCGTCGAGCCTCGATACAATCGATACTCAGAGTCGCGTGGAAGCGTTCCGTTCGCCGATCCTCAGCCTCGACGAAAGCAACGCGATTGTCGGTCGAAGGAGAAACGCGATTACGTTGATATTTCGATGACGTATCGATCCGACAGCCTGCGCACAATGCGATCTGGATCGGGATCGAGATCGGGATCGAAGAATCGCGGGAAGGGAGCGGTGGATCGCGCGCGCCCGCCGTGCTCTAGAGGAAAGCCATGATGAAGAAAAAACAGTTGCATAATTTTACGATCGTCGAGAGGAGATACGGATACCGTTCGGTTTTGCGCTCGACCTTTTAAGGAATCGAAAGTAGAATGATTCTATCGTCGAATGTCACGCCCGTCCGTAAGACTCTCGAGCTTAGGCCAGTTCTACACATCCGTTGTTTTCGAGGGGTTGTCGCGAATTTCAACTTTTCCAATTCGAGCAACGATCGAACAGGTTCGATTATCTCTGTACGGGGATCTTCTAAAACCTTGACGCCTGTTTTCAAGGACTAAGATTTTAGTCGCAAAATTTCACGCATCCAACTCTCCAGCGGACTCGAGTTTTACGCTTCCAGTTCTCCAGAGCTCTGACATTGCTAGCATTTTATTCTCAAACGCTGCGAAACTGCGAGCCTTCGATTCTCAAACGCTTCTAATGCTTTCAAACCGTAAGCTACCAATTTCTTTGAACCCTTAACGGACCAATACCGCCATATAAGCGGCATTGCACTTAGTTTTCACTAAAATAAAAATATTTCTTTCTCTATACTTGATTTAAAAATGTTTTACAGCTTCTGTTCGTATGAAAAATAGCTGGACCTTGTGGGAAGTAAACTTGAAATACTTCCGGACCGTTAAGGGTTAGATCCTACGGTTTGGAAAGCTCGCGAAAATGTTTTCTTCGCAATTAACCTCTTGCACCATGATTTCTTTTAATATCGAACAGTGCAGGCGATTAATAATGTTCAGTGAACCTTTGCACTCGAGTGCAGACGACTCTGAGTCACCGGTAAAAATTGTTGTTGATTACCAACAACATTTATCGCAGCATAAAACTTGCTTCTAATCGATTACCCTATACGTCGAGGTGCAGTTTGTAGAAATTGAAATTTTTCAAAAATTGTATAAACAGAAATTGTTCCAGCATTACCAAAATGATTTCCACTACAAAACTTCTACCTAATCGATTGCTAAACACATTGTTGGGCGGTTTGCATATACCAGACCATTTTTACATTCCTTAGACAATAAAAAAAAGAACTTTCATCGACCAAGTTGCCTGCGAGTGCAAGGGGGATCGACAGACACGACTTTTCTGCAGGTTTTCTCAATTTCGAACGTCGGCGCGTTGGCTGGGTTCGTTCGAACTGATTAATTCAACTGGTCGGTCGATAGTTTGCGCGGAAATAACGGTTCCCTGGATTCTCGCGGCAAAAACGGTCCTCGCAGCGACGTTGGCCGCGGGAGACCGCTCGTCGATGGAAAAACATCGCGAGGAGAGTTCTCTCTCTTTCTATTCGATTCGAATGAGTTTCGAGTCGGGCTCGAGAGATTTTCGAGACAAGGTTTTCGCCTTCGAGGGAGCCTCGGTTCGCGCCGCGTCCGAGTAGAAAATCGGTAGGAGGTGGGTCCTATTTATACCGGATTACGAGCATTGTCACGCACGATCGGCCTCCGTTCGGTCGATGGACGCGGAGAGCCGGAGGAGCGAAAGAGGAAGTGGCCGCGCGGAAGAGGGGCGGAACGGCACCGGAGAGGGAGGAGGAACGTAACCAGCTGTTCGGGTCACGAGGAAGGGATGAATCACCGAAAAGTTTCCACGGGCGGCGAACGCGAGAACAACACTACTGGCCGACGCGAATCGGAAGCGGAGGGCAGAAACTGCGCCGGGGACGAGGCCGCCGGTCCTGGCGAACGGGACGAGGTCGAGGAACGTTTCCGCTGCCACTATCGTGGTCGGAAACGGTCTTTTGCCGTCCTGGAGGCTCTGCCAGTCGCTTCGAATCGCGGCGATGGCTTTTTGACAGCGAGAAGTGCTTTGCCGGACAATTGGAATCGCGGCGACGGTGTTTTTCGGCGCCGAGGAGGTTTTTGCTAGTCGCTCTGAATCGCGGCGACGAGAAGGCTTTGCTGGTCGATTTGGATCACAGCCACGGTGTCTTGGCGTCGAGAAGGCTTTGCCAATAGTTTACAATCGCGACGACTGTGACGTTGTCGAGGACGCCTTGCTAGTCGATTAGAATATCGGTGTTGGCGTCGAACAGGCTTTGCCAATCGCTTCGAATCGCAGCGATGGTTTTTTGACAGCGAGGAGGCTTTGCTAGTCGATTTGGATAACAGCCACGGTGTTTTAACGTTGTGCAAACTTTGCTAGTCGCTTCGAATTTTGGTGTTGGCGTCGCGGAGGATTTTACTAGTTGTTTTGAATCGCGACGACGGTGTTTGACGTCGAGAGGCTTTGCCAGTTGTTTAGAACTTCGGTATTGGTGTTTGTTTGGCGTGGCGAAGGCTTTGCCAGTGGTTCGGAATCGCGGCGACGGTAAGAGCGGATCGGTTCTGTGGGCAAAGCCGGTCGAGTCGCGTTTTATTTCGCCGACGCGACACGCGCTGCTGCGCCAGAGCAGGCATGCGAGTCGTTTCGTAATCACTTTCGATTAATGGGTGCGCTCTAATTAATCCCGCGAGCGCGCGCGCGAACGCGGCCCCAGCCGCGATTTCTTCGACCCGCCGCGGCGACGCGTTTCGCGTGGATTCTGGGTTTCGGTGTCCGGTGCTGTTTGGTGTCGCGTTTCCACGAGAAACGATCGTCGCCGCCGCCGATCGCGTCGAGGAAACCGAGGAAAAGACGTGGAAGGGGCTGCCGCTTGTGCACGCACGGGTTCTCGTGGAAATCGAAGCTCTCCGGTCGATCGGTGTCGGAGGACAGAGGAGGAGTGCCGCCGCGGCGAGAATTCGCGCGAGCCGTAAATAGTCGTCGTAAGAAAATACGCGATACAAACGTCAGCGGTCGAAACCGGGCGACGCAACCTAGGATTGACGTAATCGACCGACGCGTATATGTAACGAGGTACGGTCGATAAACGAGCGGCAAAGGAACAGCGACACACGGCACGGAAGCGATCTCGTTCGAGCAGAGGGACGCATCGGCGACACGACGACGTTTGCCATGGCTTTGCCACGGCTTTGGCTCGGCTTTGCCTCTCTGTCCTCCCAAGGTCGCTAAAGTCGTCGAACTTCGAGACAGGCTAGAACACGTCACCGGTCGGACGGTCGGTCGGTCGGTCGGTCGCCCGTTTCCGGGTGGACGTTCGCCGCGGCAGAAACTTTCTCGATGGCAGGCGGCGGCTACGGCGGCGGCGCGTCGCGCGAAAGGTGCTGCACCGAGAGATCCCGATCGGTAGAACCGTCTTACGACGAGCAGTTGCACGCGAAATTTGTTAACCGATCTCTCGAAAGTTCGCCATTCGTTCGTTCGTTCGTTCGTTCATACGTTCGTCTCACTCACCTTTCTTCGACTTCGCGCCGATCTTGAGTCGGGCCGGCCACGTAACAAAGGTGTTCGTCTCCTCCATAACCTGGAACAACAAGCGGAAGAACGGTGTCGGATTGTATCGCGAGAACCTGACTGCGAGGGATCGAGCGCGACACCGAAAGCGATCGCGGCTCGGTTTCGTCGTCGCGATCACGATCGCGATCGCCTTCGCGCGGCCGGCCACTCGACATTACCACGGTCATCGTTGTCTACTGCCGGATATCTCGTCGTCGCTCGAGTCCGATATTCTCTCTGGCCGATTCGTTGGCTAGCTTGCGTCGCGAACCGTGTCGTCTTCGTCTTCGTCTTCGTCTTCGTCTTCGTTTTCGTTTTCGTCTTCGTCGCCGTCGTCGCGGTCGTCGTTATCGACGGATTCGCGGTTAGAATCGCGATGGAATCGAGAGATATTCGAAGAGAGCGCGTCCGATCGGACAGACGGCTAACGCAGCCTGGACATGACTGGATCTCGCGATCTTCGCGACGGTGTCGATCGAAATGCGAATTCTCGGCGAGTCCGGAGACCGAGTCGCGGAGACGGAGACGGTAGAGGCTCGTCGCGGGCAACGACGATTTACTTTCACCGACGCGGCTACGCGAACCGGCGTAACATCCTGGCTGGTTTTGATCCGCTCGGTCGCTCTCGCGACTGGACGACGATTCGCGGCGGCGATCGCCGATCGACGATCGCGAATGCCGTCGCTTATTTCCAAGATTTTTCACCCAACTTCCTATCGACGACGACGACGACGACGACAGCAACGACGGTGGTCTCCTTTCACCATCAAACACCAACGATACGCGATTTCCGCAATTTCCGCGAGCACCGAAGCTTCGCGTTTCAAGAAATCGGCGCGCGATTCGCGATCGAATTCCGCCGTTGCTCCGAATCGGTTAGGCTCGCGGTCTCGAGCCGTATCTGCTCTCGCGCACACTTTCAACACACCTCCGGTTGTTTACTCCGATTAACGTATGGTCAACGAACGCGTTTTGTTCGAGGTTCGAACGAGCTGTCGCGCGGCCCCGAGCGCCGTTCTCGATCGCTCCTCTCGATCCCGTGACGGATCCGCGCTGCGTTTCGCGAGTGTTGTCTGCGCGCGCGCGCGCCTACGTGGGTCCACGGTGACCGGTTCTCCGGTCTGTCGGTGGCAGAATGGTCCGCGAACGGCCCCGTCGGCTCTCGTTTTTACCGTTCGCGTCGGGATCGCTGGCACGACTGACTGACTAACAGCAGATAATGTAACGGGACGGCTCGGTGAACCGCCTCCCACTCGCCACCGTCATCGCCAGAGCCGTCTCCGTCTCGGTCTCCGTCTCCGGCTTCGGTTTCGTCTTTGTCCCACCTTACCGTGTCCCTCTCTCTTTCCCGATCTCTCTCTCTCTCTATATATATATATCTCCCTCTCTCTCTTGCTTCGATACTAGCCCCTCGCACCCTCTCACCCCCTCTGCTCGCTACGCTCATTTTTCTCTCTTTCCACTTCTGCATTTCCCCGTACCCGTCGACGAACCGAGAAACCAACGAGACCGCCGCACACCGTCCGAGTACGCACGGGCCCAGAACTATACCGGCATGAACGCGCCAGAGCCTTCGAACCAAAGCGATTTAAAAGCCCCGGCGCTGCCACCGCGTCCACCCGAAACGATCCGCAACCGCTCCGCACCGCTCCGCGATGGAAGGCAACGCACCGCGCCGACGGTGAACAGGTAGTTCCCTTGTTTCGCCGTCGCCGTCTCCCGCCACCTGCGAACCGAGCGGAATTCCCTCTGGACAGGTGCAAACGTCTCGCAATTGTCCCGAACCCGAACCCGAACCGATCCGATCCTGCTCTACCTCGTCGCCTACCCTTGTTGACCTAAATCTCGCAGCGATTGGACGACAATCCCCTTGTTATAACCAATAATGTTCAGCAAACTGAGAAATGAAAATTGAATGTATTCTTGTGAGATCAATTTGTAATCGTCGAAGCAAACGCGACAGTGTAACGGATAGAAATAGTCGTTCCTCTTCTGTAGCAATTCTGGTAACGAAGGTGTTGGAACAAGTTCAGTCGCAACGAAAACTTCGCGAGGCGTTCTATTTAAATTCTATTTTAAATACTATTTAATCTATTCGATTTAATTTTATTCCAGACAATTGTAAACCGAAACGATGCTCCTAGCACTGTCCGTTAGCGAAGCTAAGTATGAATGAAAATGTAAATGAACGTCTATGTTCCGAGCATGTCCAATCGCTGGGACATTTACTTTACTTTAGTAGAGTACTAGAGGAACAGCCTCGTCGTCCCACGGAAAACCGTGTAAAATGATTATTGTTCCTCGAACAAGGAGGAATCGTGGTCGGTCGCGTCCCCGAAACTACGCCCTATTCGAAGAGACAACAGAGACCACACGCTCTCTTCGTCCATCCAGGTAACATCGTAAAGCTACGGGATGTGGGTAAGGCGATTTGCCAGGCTAAATCTAGACGCGACGGCTCGGTGCAAGGTAAATTGCACCGATGCCCCCAGTTTCGCCCATCGCCCAGCGAATTCGGGCCCCGAAACCCTAACGAAACCCTGGCGAAATTCACGAATTCTCGGTTAATCGTCGCGACAAGGTATAGTTGAAATATGCTACCGAAGAATCAGCGAAGAATAGTAACGATCAATTATTTGTACAAGTACGCGACGATATTTACGAACCAAATTAATATGGATCGTTCGTCCGGTCGTAACCCAGATAGCACACGATACCTGAAAGACGATCATTTCAGTTCTAAACGCCTTGCGACCTCGACTTCGACGTCTTAAACGCGTTTCCAAATGGATCACAGTAATTGAAAATCGAATGCTTGTAATTTGAAATCGTTTGAAAATTGAGCGTGTCAAATTTGAGACCGCTTGAAAATTAAATGCTCGCAGGTTTGGAACGTTTGAGAATTTATTGCTTGCAATTTTAAATCAC
>CM052085.1:1506916-1519140 GCA_028453745.1 Agapostemon virescens
TCGAAAATGGAACGTGTAAAATTTAAGAGCGTTCGAGTATTGAATGCTTTCAATTTTAAGGCATTCGAAAATTGAGCGTGTAAAATTTGAGAGCGCTTGAAAATTAAATGCTCGCAGGTTTGGAGTGTTTGAGAATTTATTGCTTGCAATTTTAAATCATTCGAAAATGGAACGTGTAGAATTTAAGAGCGTTCGAGTATTGAATGCTTTCAATTTTAAGGCATTCGAAAATGGAACGTGTAAAATTTGAGAGCGCTTGAAAATTAAATGTTCGCAGGTTTGGAGTGTTTGAGAATTTATTGCTTGCAATTTTAAATCACTGGAAAATGGAACGTGTAAAATTCGAAAGCGCTTCAAAAATTGAGGCGCTACGAAAAATTGCCACACTATCATTTAAAACGCAACATCGCTATCTATGCATCTAAGAAATTGATAAAAATTGTGCCGTCATAAATGCAAACAACGATCAAATCCGCATAGAAATAAGAAACAATGATTCACGCAGAATGGAAATATCCTACGTCGGAAGAAACGCTTCGTTCTTCCGCTTGAAACGACTTCGAGCGCAACGGGTTAAACTTCAAAGAAGATCTCTGATTTGAAAGGTATCGTACGCCGTGTTTCTACTCGATATCGCGAGAATCGATTTTCGATCAGCTTAAACTGTTCGATCGCCGCGCGGGCGGAAAACTACCGGTGCCTCCTCCAACGATCGTCGGATATTCCGGATAGGATCTTCTGGATCTCGACGTGTCCGCGTCGGTTGTTCGCGAGGATCCGGAAAATTTGGCGGCAACGGCGTCGCGGGGATAAATCGAGCTCGAGGTCCAGTGACTCTCGCTAAAATTACGTGTCGCGTGTAACAAAGTATTTCGGGAAGACCGCGAACTCCGATCCCTGATCCCTGATCCGAGCGCGAGACAACAGCGCAGCGAAAATAATTCTTTCGGCGAGGACTTTGCTACTTCGCCGTGACGCGGAAAAAAGGGATGGATTTTTGGGGACGCGCGGAATTCGCGCGGACTCGGATCGGTTCGGATCGGCTCGGTCTCTCGGCGAGGTGCGGAGAACGGGATCGAATACGTGGCGCGAACGTTGCGAGTGAAGTCGCTCTATAAATAATCGAGTGGAGTATTTCCAGGCCCCTTTTACGCAACGTGTCAACGATAAGGATAAGCGTGAACGTTGCCTTCCAACTTGTCGGCGCGCACGGTTCGCTGCATTCGTTACGCGAACAACTACGTCGCGTTTCGCCGCGATTTCTGCGGTTCCGCGTCGAGGTGCGGGCTGCGGCCGTTCCTTTTCGCGAGGTCGATATCGTCCACGAAAACCAAAGGAGGTCGATCGGAAAAACGGATTCGTAGCGATTTCTTCGGTTCCGCGGAGCTAGGTCGTTTCTTTTCGCGAGATCGGTATCGTCCGCGAGAATCGATGGACGCCGAAGAAACGGCGATGCGAAAATCGGTCCGCGGACTAGACGAGAAAACGCGCTGAATACAGCGTCGCGTTTCGCAGCGATTTTTGCGGTTCCGCGTAGAATTGCGGAGCGCGGTCGTTTCTTTTTCGCGAGATCGGTATCCTCCGCGGGAATCGAGGGACGTCGAAGAGACCGGCGATCGGGTATCGGTGCGCGGGCGAGGCAAAAAAACACGTTGGCGATTATGCGCGCGGTGGAGGAACGCGACGAGTTGTTCTCGGTCGAAAGAATTATCGGGCCGAGCGTCGAGCGCCGCGCGCCGCGTCGCTTGGGAAGGGGAAATCGCGCAAAAATAGTCTTGTTTGGCTTGGTATAATCGCAAGGTCGCGGACGGTGTACCGCGAGAAGTTCGGAACGCTATGCCAGGCGGTTTCGAGAGGGAATCGGTTTACCGCGGCTGTCCGCTTCGTCCCCGCTTCGGAGCCTCGGTCGCGCGACGGTGTCATGCGACGCTCGATCGTTGACCCCGCTCCGCGAATTTCCCTCGAAACGCTTCGGAACGTTCTTCGGCGCGCGTCCGCGTCGCAAATCTTCCCGTCGATCGGCGTTCGCGATCGATCGATCGATCGGCCAGAGTTTCGCGCGGAGATCCGTTGTCGATTACGGAGCGGATCGACGCGACATGTATGGAAACGCAACTTACATTATGAAAAAACGCGTCCGCTGGTTTCGGTGCGTCATTGTCACCTGTAAACAAATGAAAGTGTATGGTCAGGGTACAACGAACTCTGTTCTTATTTTTTGTTTTTTTATTTCGCGTTCTTTCGGGTAAATTTTTCGCCGCGTTCTTTCGGCCAAGGGTCGCGCCCTCGCGCCGAGACGGCGAACGCGTTTTTAGGAGGATCGGTCGTCGGATCGTTGATCCCCGTCGACGCGAGTCGAACCGCCGAACGTTCGACCGTCGAAGAACACTTTCGAAGGTGTTCTTCGGCACGGTAACGCGGCGAGAAAAATAGACGGCTAACGGAAATCGAATTCCATTCGAATTTCGGCCAATCGTTGCGCGTCGATCTTGTCAACGGTCGCGGCGGCGGGCAGGGCGACGCGGTATCGCGGATCGGCGATGTTTATCGCTGCAAGCCGAGCCGCCGATCTAGATCGAAAATCGGGATAAACCGAGGATACGCAGACGCGCTACCGTACGGACGGCGGCCTTAGCCCGATCAAAATAAACGGTAAGAGACCGCAGCGGCGAGCGCGTTTGACAGTAGTCGCTCTAATTCCGTTTACAAACAGCCAGAGGCAATCTATTTAAATCGTAATCCGGACGTTTCGCGTGCGGCTTTCCGGACCGTCGCCAGAGGCTAGGAGCCGTGTAAACACGACCAGAGGTCAAACCACGCCGGAGAAGAGACGGAACCGAAATTGTATCGAAGCCGGCCGTAACGGAGCCGCCGCCGCCGCCGCCGCCGTGGAAAACAGAAAACGAACAGAGGAACGGGAAAACGCGCTCACCTCCTAACAGCATCTGCTCCAATTTTCGGCGGTCAACGCGAAATCGGTCTTGGTGCAGGTCGTCCGGATTGCCGATACCCAGCACGGCCGCGATGTCCCTCAGCTCCTCGCCCGATTTTCCGGACACGCTGGTCGCCGCGGTGCCTTCCGACGTCTCGGACATCGTCTCCGCCGCTCTTCTCTCGCTCTGCATCACCTCGTCGGGTCTCATCTCGATTCTCTTCGCTCGGTGGTCAGCCTCTATGCGATCCGATCCGATCCGATGCGACTCGATTCCCTGCGAAAAGAAACGGAAACGATGCGAATTCACGTTCGCGGATCGGCTGTCGGGAAGGCGCGCGTGTTCAAAAGGAACCGGCTGAACCGAATCGATGCTATCCGATCGGAAAAACTCGAAGGACCGTTTCCGCGGAACTCCCGCGCATCCTGAATATCGCGGCGCGATATATACCAGAAGCATTCGAAGCGGTTCGAGTCGATTCGGATCGCGGATTCGTCACGATCTATTTATCTATCTCCCCCTTTTTTCTCTCCGTATTTCTTTTCGTACGTTTTTCCGAATGCTGTCCCGTTGCGTGTCCGTGTGCGTTGCCCCGACGCGACGCGACGCACGGGTGCGACGGATGCGACGACTGAAGGAGACGGACGGACGTCGGCAGAGGCGAGCCCGCGAAGGGATGCCGGTGAGCGTAGCGCCGTCGCCGATTTCTCGGAATTCCGAGCGAATTTCGGAGAAGAGGACACCGGCGGAGCCGACCAATGGGAGCCCGTCCGACTCGGCGACGATTCACTCGAACGCGGTTTTTCTTAACCCCCTGACGAACCGCGAGACCCCGCGTCCATCTTCTTGCTTTCTCTCGCTCTCCCTCCCTCTCTCTCTCTCTCTTTCTGCACCCCTTCCCTTCGCCTTTACGCCGCTCTCTCGCTCTCTCCTCTCCTCTCCTCTCCTCTCCTCTCCTCTCCTTTACCGCGCTCCTATCCCGTCCTCGTCTCTAGCACCTAAACCAACACCTCTGCCAGGCGAAACGCGAGCAAAAAATTGTTTTCGCCAACGCGCCTCGTCTACGCGCGAAACGCGTACGTGACTAATGCCGTGTCAACTGCTTCGCCGAACAAATAATGCATTCGCGATCATCGGGCAAGGTCGGCGCTCCAATTTCGCGAATCCCCGAGCGCGCACCAAGCCAGCCAGCCAACCAGCCCGGCAAGGCAGCCGGCACACGAAAACCATTTCGCTTTCCGCGCTTCCTGTTTGTCGTCCGCTCGCTTTCCGCCCGCCGGATTCCCCGCCGATCGTTACGTTCTCGCGCGGGCCCTCGCTCGTTCGGGGATCGAGCCCCGCCGTTTACCCCTGCCTCCACCCTCCCAAACGATAAAGAACAATCTTCTCGCAACGAACGGAAACGCGGAGAAATCGGCTCGGGGTACAATGGTACGAACCTTTCGGGCAGCCGATGGAGCTTCTCCGATACGAATTCGCGAGACTTCCGAGCCGAAGACGGAAATACGAAGACGACGTCGACGAGGCGAACGCGACGAGGAAGCGACGCGACGACCGCCGGCAGCAACTACCTCGTGGCCACCTGCTTCCGGGCAAACCGTTACCGCGACACGGCCGCGAGAGACTGCTCCGAGGAGAGTCGACGACTCCTCGTCCTCTGTCCTGTCTCTGTCGTATCCTTTCCGTTCGCTTCGGATTTCGGTTTCCGGCCGAACGATCCCCACCGATCTCTACCGATTCGCAAGCCGATTCCTCCGACGGTCCCGGCGTTAACGAGCTAATCTCGTCGCCCCTGTTCTCGCCTTATCGTTCGAGGCTGCTGCTATCGCTTGGAGAACCGCGAATCTCCTCTCTCCTCTCCTCTCCTCTCCTCTCCTCTCCTCACTGGTCTTCGCCCCTCTTCCTCCTCCTTCTCCTCGTCACGATCCTCCTCCTTCTCCTCCCCGTATCTGTTTGCTTGTCCATAGAGCCCCCTGCTCCCGTGCCTCGTACCCGCAGCCGTGTCCTCGGGCACCGTTCACCTTATCTCGTCCATTTTCCAACGACGCGGGAGGCCGCGCTTTCACGCCTGTCGCGACTTTCGCTCGCTCGCGGTCCTTGCTTTCCGGCCTTCTCTCTCCTCCCCCTGCTCGCCGGACCTGCCGACAACGCTCCTGTTCGAAATACGCGAACGACCGAACATAGTCCAACAGTCCAACGGACGATCGCCGAGACGGTTACGAACGCCGATCAGCGCTTCGACGATCGGCCAAAACCGTTTTCGTCGATTCGCGCGGATCTTCCGTGGATTCTCGGCCGGACCACCCTGCGGCTTCCAGTAATATTTAAACTCTTGTTTGCAGCACCTTCGAGTGGGGTAAAGGAGATCAGAAGGACGAAACATCAAAATTGGTGTAGGGGAGATCGGAATATTTGTATTTCTTGTTCCGCTGCTTTTACTTCGACGCTGAAGTCGTTATTGCCTTGAATGTAACGGTTTCTTTGAAGCTTTCGTTGCCAAAACTGGTGCAGAGGAGAATAGAATATTTGTGTTTCTTGTTCCGCTGCTTTTGCTTCGATGCTGAAGTCGATATTGCCTTCAATGTAACGGTTTCTTTGTAGCTTTCGTTGCCAAAATTGGTGCAGAGGAGAATAGAATATTTGTATTTTCCAGTTCGATGATGGAATTGTTATCGCCTCGCCTTGCCTAGAACGCTTTCTTTACCGCTTCCGTTGCCAAAATTCGGACGGAAGAGAACGACTGAAATTGTTGTTGATCGACGACGAGTCTACCGCAGTGGGCTAAATTACCTTCTTCGGATCTTTTATTTTAGAATTGTCAGCGTTATGAGATGATCGGCATGGGGATCCATTCGAATTGTTCAAATTAATTGAATCTTCCCATTTTAACGAGGCATTATATGTATATTGCAATTTTTATTTTTATATAATATCAGCCAATTTTTATAGTCGGTAGGTTTGGCATTAAAAAGGAATAACATTGCATTTTGTTGAAAAAGAAAGGCAGTAAAATATTCTAATAAAACAGAACTGTTCGGGAGAAGCTCATGCGCTTATACAGCGCAGAAAATGCAACAGAAATCGTTTGTTAAAGTTAATAAATAGCGAAAAACGATAACGACAAATGATTCTTGCCGCTGTTTCCATAAGGCACCATGTAAATTCCGGCAAGAATCATCTGCTCCTGAAAATCTCAAAATAGCGCCACAAGACGTAGTGGCAAAACGCTCAAACTGTTAGACAAAATTACCGACGGAATAGAAAATGGCGTCGTCGAGAGATGGCGCCACTCAATAATTACACTTTGTCGATAAATTTTAGTAACAGTTTCTTCGTCGGTAATTTTGTCTAACAGTTTGAGCGTTTTGCCGCTACGCCTTGTGGCGCTATTTTTAGATTTTCGGGAGCAGATGATTCTTGCCGCATTTTACATGGTGCCTTATGGCAGCAGCGGCAAGAATCATTCTTTTTCGGTAATTAATGAGTTTGACAAGCCGTATCGGTTACAATTTCTGCGCTGTACAAGTGTATTAAGCCAAATCGGTTGCGTTTTCTACACTGTACAAGCGCATTAGCTTCTCCTAAACATTTGTGTCCTATTAGAGTAAGTTGAAATGCAATAATAAAGGCTGATTAAAGTATGTATCACAATCAGCTGATCCCGAAAATGTAAAAATAGCGCCACAAGACGTAGCGGCGAAACGCTCAAACTGTTACTCAAATTTATCGACAGATTTGAATTATGGAGTGGCGCCATCTCTCTGCGATACCTTTTCCTTGTCAGTCGGTAATTTTGTCTAACAGTTTGAGCGTTTTGCCGCTACGCCTAATGGCGCTATTTTGAGATTTTCGGGAGCAGATGATTCTTGCCGCATTTTACATGGTGCCTTATGGCAACAGCGGCAAGAATCATTGCTTTTGGTAATTATTAAGTTTGACAAGCCATATCGGTTACAATTTCTGCGCTGTACAAGTGCATTAAGCCATATCGGTTGTGTTTTCTGCGCTGTACAAACGCATTAGCTTCTCCTAAACATTTCTGTCGTATTAGAATAAGTCGAAATGCAATAATAAAGGCCGATTAAAGTATGTATCACAATCAGCTGATCCTGAAAATGTAAAAATAGCGCCACAAGACGTAGCGGCAAAACGCTCAAACTGTTACCCAAATTTATCGACAAAATAAATTATCGAGAGGCGCCATCTCTCGACGATACCTTTCCCTTCGCAGTCGGTAATTTTGTCTAACAGTTTGAGCGTTTCGCCACTACGTCTTGTGGCGCTATTTTGAGATTTTCAGGAGCAGATGATTCTTGCCGCAATTTACATGGTACCTTATGGCAACAGCGGCAAGAATCATCTGTCGTTATCGTTTTTCGCTATTTATTAACTTTAACAAGCGATTTCTGTTGTATTTTCTGCGTTGTATAAATGCATCAGCTTCTCTCAAACATTTCTGCCCTACTGGAATAACTTGAAATGCAATAACAAACCCTAATTAAAAGTCTAATAACAGCTGTAACAATAAATGTACCCGAGAATCATTTTTGTAGAATGACGTATGACTACTTATAAGCCTAATCTGTCCCAAGGCTTATTCGATTTAAAAAACGCTGTTTTGTCAATGCAGAAAACCACCAACAACAGTCTTGTCAACAGTGATTGCTGATTTTCTCGTAAAAAGTTATTATATCGAATCTCAGAAAGACCTCTTTTCCAGATTTCAATGATGCGCTGTTGTATTGCTTTGCAGCAATCATAATCATTGATAAATTCATTATTTTTACTAATTCATTTATCGATATCGCTCAGGATAAATGTATTAGCGATTTCAGTATATCGCCGTTGCGTCAATTGACGCTGTACAGACGCTGTGAACCGTAACGACGCCATTTTACCTTTTCGACACGTGTCCGTCTAACGGCCAAAGTCGGAACATTAAGGACAAAATTGTCAGAGATTCCAGTGCTAAGAGAGTCGATCTCATTCACTGTTTATTCTTCTCGCATCGTGGACCCGTGTCACGGGTATGTTGTTGTCATTCTGATTCCTGAACCAATAACGTTGCTGACGTTGCTGCGCGACAAGAATCTTTCGAGTCAAGAACACAAGACCATACTTACCAATCATCGTTGAATCAAATGCGTAAACTCCGGTCTGGGTTATTCCAACACCAATGAACCCGCCACGATAAATGAGATCCTGTCAGCTGTTTCTTGTGTACAAAGACGATGCTTCAGACTCTACGCGAACGATCTCAGAAACGCAAGAAACTCCTGGCGCAAACGGTGAGCAGTGGCATGCAAAAGTAAATTTTACAAAATTATTATCTAACGTTTGTCCTTGCAGCTCGGCGTTTCGAGCGTCGACGAGTTGCGACAGATTTTAGGCACCGATGTCGACGACTCGCAGCGGAAACGAGTAAAATCGGTGTCCGAGAGGTCTGTCAATGGAGCGAAAGATTCGAAGAATGACGCTGGTCCGACGGACGAGATCGTCTACAAAGATTCCTCGACGTTTCTCAAGGTACATTTATAGTAGCCAGCTATCGTGCAATGGAATTGGAGAATGTCCTAACTCAATTAACCCAATAATTGTAAATAATGCAACTATTTGCTCTATGTATACCAATTAAATAGTCGAATATATAATGTAATATAATATACTTACCATTGTCATTAAAACAAGGATAATAATGATAAAGCTTGTCTTGAAGAGAAACTGAAAAATGGGATGCAGGTGTACATCGGTAGCAACCGGAGAACACAATTTGAAATGATACGCATTCGCTGTCAGTAGAATTAATAAATTCGTTTGAAATTGAATTGTAGGGTACGCAATCGTCGAATCCTCACAACGATTACTGTCAGCACTTCATAGACACCGGTCAACGGCCGCAGAACTTCATCAGAGACGTGGGCCTCGCGGACAGGTTCGAGGAGTATCCGAAATTGCGGGAGCTAATCAAACTGAAAGATGATTTGATAGCGGAGACCGCGACTCCGCCGATGTACCTGAAAACGGATTTGCTCGCGTACAATTTGAAGGAGCTGAATTGTAAGTTCGACGTTATACTAATCGAACCTCCATTGGAGGAGTATCAGCGCACGTGTGGGGCAACGAACGTGCAACTGTGGAACTGGGATCAGGTAGAACTGTTATTCCAAAACTAATCAGAAACGATTGTTGAAATAACTGTTTCAAACCTGAGTTGTTTTGTAGATAATGGAGCTGGATATCGGCGAAGTTGCAGCAAACAGAAGCTTCGTGTTCCTTTGGTGCGGTAGCAGCGATGGTCTGGACATGGGTCGCTTCTGTCTCCGCAAATGGGGCTTCAGACGATGCGAAGACATCTGTTGGATCCGCACCAACATCGACAATCCCGGTCACAGCAAGAACTTGGACAGCAAAGCTGTGCTACAGAGGACCAAGGAACATTGCCTGATGGGAATCAAGGGGACCGTTCGACGATCCACGGACGGGGACTTCATTCATGCGAACGTGGACATTGACTTGATCATATCGGAGGAGCCCGAGTACGGTTCTATAGAGAAACCAGTTGAAATCTTTCACATAATCGAGCATTTCTGCCTTGGCAGACGACGGTGAGCCTCATACAGATTCTCTAACGATTGTAATCCTCTGCAGCGCCATCTTCCTCAAATTGAATCATCTTGCTATCGGTTGTCTATGCCTGAAGGACTATATTAGATCTCAGTATGGCTAGAATAGTGCAACGGTTGACAGCGAAAAAGCTCGTATCCGATTTTGTATTAGACTACAACAAGAAGTTGGACACAAACTTTTGCGCTGACCCAAAAGAAATTCTAGGAACAAGAAGCTGATGGAATTTCTAACGAGTCCGCGTCGTTGCCCAGATTGCATTTGTTTGGCCGCGACACCACCATCAGGCCAGGCTGGTTGACCGTTGGACCCGAGCTAACCAACACCAACTTCAACGCTGATCTCTACACCAGCTACTTCGCGAACGGTCAGATCACAACGGGCTGCACCGAACGGATCGAAGCTCTGAGACCAAAGTCCCCGCCACCGAAGGGCAAGGTAACCGGTCGAGGAAGAGGAGGGTTCAGCAGAGGACGGGGCAGGGGAAGGTAAAACGGCGCCGAGCATCGGTTATACCGTGTGTCGCCGGTATAATGTGCGACGGGGCCCCGGGACACCGACTTAGAACTGATCAAGGTGCGAAAAGAAACGGCTCTCCCGTTGCGGTTTAATTCTACCGTAAAAAGAACTTGTACTTTTCTTGTATTGTACGATGTATCTCTTACTTTACAGGTTGTAACGTCGCTTTCTTTCAAGAAGATACCGCCGTGCTTCACCGAGTATTCGAAGCATTCGAGTCCGATGAGTTCGATGAGTCCGTGAATCCGCAGTCACGCGACTGGCCCAGTACGATCCGCGTCGGGCCCTTTTCCACGTCGAACGTTCACGAACAGAGAAAAGGGACGCGCGCGGGCGACTGAGACTGAACAAGGGCGCAACTGTGCAACGCAACGCAAGATTATCTTTCCCTCCAACACTGCGGATTGCTGTCCTCGTTCTCGGTGTGTCGTCGTCGGTTGTACGACACGTGCACTCCGTACACGCGTGTCCGTTAATCTTTTGTAACGCAAAAACCATACAAAGTGTTTCCAATAAACCAGTGAAAACGAAGAATCCATTCTCGTCCGGCGACGAACGACCATCGAACGGGGGCGTATCGCGCGACAACTCGTAAAGCAACAACCTGTCTCTCTCGACACCGATCGTACAAAACATCTTAAATATACATCTTCCTATAATCTTATCAAAAAGGCAAACGCTTGAGATCCGTTCGTGTTGCTTTGTACTTTGTTCGTTGAGAAGATTGAAACTTTTACTTTCATAAATAACAACGTCGACGAATTTTTCCACCGAATGACAAACAGAGCGCGAGACAAACTTAAAAGAAAAAAAAGAAGTAGGGGAAAAAACAAAAGCGGATTCGTTGGTCCCGGTGAAGCTTTTGGACGCGCGCGAGATGTCGCTTCGACGAACGAATGTGAATTTGCGCCTACGCCAACGTTTAGATCCGCTGTACACGTTCGTTTTCTCTTCTTTTTTTTTTCGAAGTGCGGCAACGTAATTGCGGTCTGAAGTACTATCGCGGACTTGGCTAGCTCAGACACGGCGAAAAACGCGCGAACAGATTCGAACGAATATGCTACTGTAAATAGACTTCGCGCGTTTCGGAACCGAGGCTGTAGCATTTAACGCGACTTTACCGTAGTCGTACCATTCGAATAGAATGCAGCTAAGTCGCGTTAAATGCCGCCACCGCTGGTCCAAAAAGTACAGTATCCTCCGCACTGGAACAGTAACCTTGTACTTTTAAATAAAAGATTACTCGCATAAAAATATCCTAGGTCCCATGAGATGTCTCCAAATTAAAATTGTTTCAAGTGCAAAGGATTAACTGCCGCGAATTTCGAGTGGTGTCTACGCGCGATAAATACAACGTTGCAGACTCCAAGATGGTGGAGCACTTAACGCGACTTCGCTGCAGCGTGTCTGTACCTTACCCGGCGCGTTTACAGTCGGAATTTTCAAGACGAATCAGATGTCCCGTCAAAACGAATAAAACGATAATATTTTCGACGCGAACACGGTCACCGTTCTTCCGATAAAATCGTAACGAATGTCGCGTATGCAGAGTCTCGGTAAAAGTAAAATTAATCGGCAACGCGCGCGCGGGTACATTGATCGTCGAGAACGAAACAGTGGACACGTCCACGGTTCGAGCTCGCGGGGTGTCTTACAAACGATAAGCATAATTAGAAGGAGATGCGATGGAGAGCAGCGCAGCGCTAAAACGTTCGAAACTGTCCCGGCAATTAGCGGCAACGGAGAGGTTAGGAACGCAGCGGTTAACAAGGTGCGTTACGATGGACTCTGGCAGAGACGCAGGCTGAATTCGTTGGCTACCGATCGATATCGTGTATCACGTGCTGTCAGGTGGACGGTTTCTGAAAGGAGTTTAGCTCGGACCGGTCCCCGCCGGAGCTAGTTTCAAAGTCACAAATACGTCGACTCCCCTGTAAGCAGAGCCAGCGTCAGTAACCCGTGAAAATTTCATCCGCCATTATTAGTTGCGCAAATACGTTCGGTGCCTTTTCGCTCGATCGGTCCTAACCGGGCCGGTTTAAATTACGCTTCCTTCCCGCCCTCGGCGGCCTTCCAAACTAACGATCTTCAGCTTTAATCCGTTAACTGCGTATGACGACATTTTATGTAATTCTTAACTAAGTAAAT
>CM052085.1:1519540-1566046 GCA_028453745.1 Agapostemon virescens
AAAATTAATTCCCCGTTTAACAGATTAAAAGAGAAGACCTATGCATCATTATCCCTTGGCCCAAAAAATTTATTTGGGTCCCCTGCGAACCGAGCGAAAAATTCGAGAAACGTTCAATTAATTTGAAACGAAGAATTTTCTGTATAAAATTGTAACGCGCCATGAAAATCAGTCCTACAATTATAATATCGTTGCTAGCCCCGAAAAACTTTCCACGTTCACGGCGAATCGGAGAGCAAACGATCTTTCGCGAGTAACCGCTCGAATTGCATCCCTTCGATTGCAAAGTTCTGCTCTTCTTAGCAAGGAGCATCCGTGTCGTAATAAAATAAATCGTTGAAATTGTCCCAATGTTGTCTACAATCCTATTTTCTTAAAAGCAATTACAGTTTCATGCTGGTTAATGAATTTTCATAGGAAACATTTTTTCTCGGATCATCGATAATGGCGGGAAAATCGTGAAGCATGATTTTGCGACGCACCCTACGTGATCCACCCTCTGGACGAGCAAAGAGCTACAAAATAACAACGAATATGCCGAAACATAATCTCGTACGCTTCCTTCGCGAATAAAGGACGAATATCGCTTTGAAAAAAGGCACCGAACTTATTTGCGCACTTAATAGTGCAAACGATCGTGAAGAGGGGAGGGGGCAGATAGTGTGAGCGAGCGAGCGAGCGTGCGATATACAGGTGGGTAATTAGCCGGATGGAAAGGTGTTCGTCCCGCGTTTCTCGCGTTCTCACCTTTCCTTCTCTCCTCTGTTTTTCCATATTCGCGGCGAGAGAAACGAAGAGAGAGATAAAAAAAATAATATAATAGTCACAGCCGATAGTTCTCCGATGCTCGACGTTCAAAACGAGAGAGAGAAACGATATATATATATATATATATATATTTCGGAGCACTTGAAAATCGGATGCGTGCAACTTTGGGGCGCTTGAGAATTGGGCGCGAAAATTTCAGAGCACTTAAGAATTGGGCGCACGTAATTTGGGGCACTTGAAAATTGGATGCGTGCAATTTTATATATATATATATATCTATGTGTGTCGGGTAGGGAACGAAAATCTGGAATGAGTTTCTTCTGTGCTCTCGCATACAATATCACCAGAGAAAATAATGCATCTTATTTATATTTTTGAACATTCCGCATGAAACATATAAAAGTTAATCTTAAAAGGTGTTTGTTGGTTGTCACTTATAAAACACGGTATTCGTGAACTCCGTTACGAGCAAGAACAGAAAAAAGTACGTTTCGAGAGAGGCGCGTGTACGTGTCGCGCGAGCGTAGAACAATGCGTGTCGCGCCGGCAC
The DNA here is from genome assembly GCA_028453745.1 of Agapostemon virescens. Taxonomy (NCBI): domain Eukaryota; kingdom Metazoa; phylum Arthropoda; class Insecta; order Hymenoptera; family Halictidae; genus Agapostemon; species Agapostemon virescens. Next base: position 1,520,859 of record CM052085.1, read on the forward strand.
GCACACGCTGCTATTTTATTCGTTCGACACGGTGATAAGGGCGGGGATGGTGAGTGGGGGGTTAAAAAAAACGTGTATTAGTAAGTTTACCTTGCGTTTTTCGGTATTCCACGGCAGGTAGAAAACGAACGGGAGGGACCGCGAAACGCGATCGGATCGTGTGCGACGATTTTATTCGACGAATAAAAATAGGTGTGAAAAAAAAAAATAGAATGATAGAAAACAGTTTCGAACGAGGTAAATTTACTAATCCGTTCTCGGGTGGTTCGTAATTCGCTGCCCCATCCTACACGCGAAACTATCGCTCGCCTCGCGAGTGTGTATTCTCTCCGGTTTTTCTCTGGTTTCCCCCAATCGACTATTTGTCCCCGGTACGATTCGACTCTTCGTTCCCGTTGCGTTTCTTCCCGTTGCTTCTCTCTTCCACGTACGCCGATCTCGTTCGGTTTTCTCCTTCGTCTCGATGATACACACTACCTTCGTTCCGACAACAGAAAAATGGAACGTAGGAATACGCGCGTAGGGTTCGTCGTCCAACAGAGAACGGTCGTCGAGTCTCGATGAGGGAACGTGATTCCTCGCGACGAAACGACGTTATTCGGTGTCGTTACACATCGTCGGCGTTCCTTAACGCGGCGCAAGGATCCTCGTGCTAACGTTATTTATCGTACGGCGAAACTAATCCTAATGAAATCCATATACAATTACGCTGGGAAGAATACGACGTTTGCGAGCGACGAGGCACCCCCGGAAAAGCCGCTCGAGCGAACAAACGCCGTTCGTCGCGAAACCAACGAAACATCTTCGACTCGTTTTTCGCTGGTCGTCGGAGGATCGACGACGATCTCCTCCTCTGTGTTTTCCCCAAGTTTCTTAGTTTTCTTTCTCGATTCTCCCCTTTCTCCGGAAGGATTTTAGTGTTGCGGGGCAGAGCGAGGCGAGGCGAGGCGAGGCGAGGCGAGGCAAAGCGATGAAGCGATAAAGACGAAGCGGAGCGGGACGGGACGGGGCGTGCTGGTAAAATACACTTTCTTTGCAGTCGTCGGTTTTGCTAACACTATCCTGGCTAAACATCTCGTTATTCTTTTTTCTTTGTCTTTTCGCGAAAACACTTTCTCCGCATCGATCGCGCGATCATTGATCGTTCGGTACGCGGATCCTTAGAAAAAATAAGCTTTCGCTCTATCCCTTAGTCGAAGATTACGTGAACTAGGAAGGCCGTGTTCTCGCAGAGGAACGTTTTCTTTTCTTCTTTTCTTCGCCGTCCTCTCGAAACGCGACTCGCGCGACTCGGCTTTGCTCGCTCGTCGCGAATTCGCTCGCTACGCGATATATCCCACGCGTCACGCTCATTTTACATACATATGGTACAACACGCTCTCGCTTCGATATACATATATACAGGGTGTCCCGTGAAGAAAGAAGAAATTTGAAACAGGAGATTTCCGAGGCGGATCGAAGCAACGTTTTCCTGTGCCGGTTTACCGATTCGACGATTCCTTTTCCGAGCTGTTAAGGAAAGACACGGACCAATCGGAGCGCGGAAAAGTGTGGAAAGAGATCTAGCAGAGCGTAGCATCTCGTAGTTGTAACGCTGTTGTACCGATACTGCGCTCTCCTAGATTCGCGACTGTTTGGAATTTTGGATGCTTGAGAATTACACGAGGTACCATTTTGAACCGCTTGAGAATCGGATGCGTGCAATTTTTCAGCGCTTGAGAATTGGATGCGTGCAATTTTGGGGCACTTGAGAATTGGGCGCGAAAAATTTCGGAGCACTTAAAAATTGGACGCACGTAATTTGGGGCCCTTGAAAATCGGATGCGTGCAACTTTGGGGCGCTTGAGAATTGGGCGTGAAAAATTTCAGAGCACTTAAGAATTGGGCGCACGTAATTTGGGACACTTGAAAATTGGATGCGTGCCATTTTGGACTGCTTGAGAATCGGATGCATGCAATTTTCCAGCGCTTGAGAATTGGATGCGTGCAACTTTGAGCACTTAAAAATTGGATGCGTGCAATTTTGGACTGCTTGAGAATCGGATGAGTGCAATTTTTCAGCGCTTGAGAATTGGATGCATGCAAGTTTGCGTTACGAATCTAAAAGGGCCTAAGCATCTGCTTGGCGAACCACCATTACTCTTGAGAGTAGGCGTCAAGGTGGGATGCGCCAGCCTTCGCCATGCTCTGATTGGTCCACGTTTTTCGTTAATAATTCCTTAACGAAGCAACAGAGAACATTTTCGCAAAGGATAAAGTTCCTTCGAATGATCTCGGAAATCACCTGTTTCAAGGTTTCCCGACATTTTTGTAACATCCTCTCTCTTTCTCTCTCTCTCTCTCTCTCTCTGTATGTGTGTATGTGTATGTGTGTGTATTCTATATTCTATACATATATATCTGTACTCAGTCGCTATTTAAAAAAACTATAACTCTTTTAACATTGGACTGTACGATTTTTTTAAAAAGTTAGAACAATTAAAATGAAATTCGAGAGGAAACTATAAATCTAAGGACTTCCATCTTTCGATGCCCGTCATTACCTTCGGCAACAACCGATTTCAATGAAATTTTCAGAGCGTGTAAAGTTCGTTGGCATCTAAAGTAAACGCATGTTCTAAATTCTCAATGCAATCTCGTATAATGAAAAAAATCTTTCAGCATTTCCTCTGCAATCGCTTCGCGCGATAAACTAATTGTTCTAACTTCTACGAAATATACAATTCATGTTGTTTAATATTGAAAGAGTTATCGCGATTTTAAGAAGGTTCGAATATTAATGGGAGTCACCGAATATACGTATATCGGCTCGACGAGCACTCTTTTCGCAATCTCGCTCTCGTCTTCGATCATCCTAGGAACTTCGCGCGCTCTTACGCTTTCGAGTCGGCGTTCGCGATTCGACGTCGCGGTCGAGTTTCGCGAAAACGGTCCAAAATATGGTGTTCCCATGCATCCTCCGAGATTCTCCGTCCCCCAACTCCACCGGGATAGATCGGTCGTTCTTCGGGAGGGTGCAAACGTTCCTTCGAAAATCAGACAAGTACGTCTCTAACAGCGAGACAATTTTTCTATTCGTTCGACGAACGCGGTTGGTTCGTTACAACGAGTACAGAAGTTTTTCTAACAACAAATATCATCGTCGCCCACCGTCGATTTACAATTTTCTTAACACGTAACCTACCGGCGGCTACTTAACCCTTGCGTGGACTTCGGAGTGGAGCTATTCGATCAACGGATTAGGTTGGCCAGAAGTTGTTATCGCGCATTATAGCACTCGCAGGTAAGCTCCGCTTTGTCGAACGCGAATTAAATCGAACAACAAACTGCTGAACTTTATGCAAAATCAAAATTGTACGAAACTGGAGCTCTATAGAAATTTCATTTATAATTTCACAATTTCTTAACCCTTAACGGACCATATAAGCGGCATTGCACTTTTACTTACTCTAAAAGAATATAAAATTTCAATCATATTGTTATTATTATTACCCTCTATATATATTAATAAATTTCCACTAAAATAAAAATATTTCTTTTTCTATAACTTGATTTGAAAATGTTTTACAGCTTCTCTTCGTATGAAAAATAGCTGGACCTGGTGGGAAGTAAACTTGAAATACTTCCGGACCGTTAAGGATTAATCTGTCCGCTGCGTTAAATCGCGCGTACTGGTTCCTCTTCTAACTGCATAAAATCTGCCATTTAAATACAATCATCTGTTTCCACTCGCGAATAATTTCTTTGGCAAACTAAAAAGAAAACTGCGGATGCTTCGTGGCCGACCTAACGCTCCATATTGGATCTTCGAACAGTCGCGGCGTCGATACGCGTGAAACAGTCGAGTTGCTCCACTCGAGGGTTAATAGATTGTACAAATCGTATGATAACTCGTGATCTCTTAATCAATCTTTCATTATCGATAACAATTGCAGTCGTGAACCAACCAGTCACCCCCGGCAACGTGATCCATCAATCTCCAATTTCGAACGATCTGTAACACTTTGACTGGCAGCCGGAAAAAATTCCACAGGCTCGAGGCAAGCCATCGAATGGAAGAAAAATTTCGAAAAAATCGAATTCACGACGTCGAGCAGTTCTCCGACCTTCTCGCGCGTTTTCCGGATTTTTACTGCAACGAATACAGTAACGCGACAATTCGTCCGAAGACCGTACAAATAATTCCGTGAAAATGGCGCCTCGATATTAATCCCTTGCCACATTACGAGTCAGACTCGTGACGAAGATTTTAAGGAAATTCTAACAAATCTAAATATTGTGTCTTTCTCTTTCGACGAAATTAAATTTTATTCTCTTTTAACCCTTCGCACTCGAATGGCGCCTCTAAGGTGACACTAAAGCTTGCCATACTATTATTTAAACAATTCTTACATCGCTAGGTTTGCTGTTGCGAAATCGAGAAAAATGTTAAAGTTCTGAGTACGAGTGATAGTAATTAATTTCGTATGAACGAAAGGAAATGAACTATCTACAGTGGAGCTATTATAGATGAAAATATTGTTTCGATTTTGGGGTGGAATTGCTTCGAGTGCAAAGGGTTAATCGTTACTTAAGCATTGAAGTACACGTAGCAACGTAACAGATAGAAATTGTCTGTTCTGTTCTGTAACATTTTTAACGACGAATATGTTGCAATAACTTTTGTCGCAATGAAAATGGTAGGGCAAGGGGTTAACGAGCAGGTGCTGAGAAACGTGTATCGACAGACCCCCGGTAGGTAAAGCGTTAACGTTACGAAAATACCTTTTTCTTCTTCCGGCACAACACGATTTTGGATGACCGATCATGGTTGCCGAGATCCGAACATCGAGATAAAAACTGGTTCCTCGTCGTCGCCAGGAAATAGAAGAAACGTTACATAGAACGTGTCGACGATACTCGAGTGATTTTCTATCGGGCGAGCCAGTGGCGGATTCGAAGATGACCTTTGACCGAGGCCTGCGACGCCAAATAAGTTCCGTAAGTTCGCGGTCCGATCGTTTGCACTCGGGATCGCTACGAAAGATTACCACGACGTGTTTTGACAACGTTCACGTTGCCAACTTTTCTTCTTTAACCCTTTCGCAAATGCCAGGAATTACTATGCACGGTAATTCGCAACGCGCACTTTATTCTACGCTTCCTCGTCGTAGATTCTCCGCAAATGCAAATGGCGTCGAACGTTTCTGACCGCAGCTTATTGCTAGGTTCGCGGGACACTATTTTACAATAGTTTATAAAAATAACGAGAATTTTATAGTATTTTATAATAATGTATAGCCAAAGGAATAGATTTGTCGAATAATTCCTGGTCGACGCATCTTTGCAATCTCGGTAATCGTGAATTTAACCCTTAGCACTCGAATGGCGCCACTAAAAATTGTTATCGATATTATTTAAACAACTTTTACGTCGCTGGGCTTGCGGTTAAGAAATCGATAGAAATTTGAATATTCTAAGCACGAGTAATAGTAGTCGATTACGAAAGGTAAATGAACTATGTACAATGGAGCTGTTATAGGTAAAAATATAGTTTCGATTTTCGAATGGGATTGCTTCGAGTGCAAAGGGTTAAAATATAGTAGAACGCGTCCCGCAGACCCAGTGTTTGCCGGATTTTTATAGTGAACCAATAACTTTGACCACCCCGAGTATTCTGAAGAATGATGTACAGGTTGTCCGAAAAATGTTCAAAGTCATCGAAAGAGGGGATGATTGCTGCGGTAATTCTGAGAAACATTTTCCTTTGCGAAAATGTCATACGCGGCTTCAATTTCGAGTTAATAATACAAAAAGCACTGACCAATCGGAGCGCGAGGGCGTCAACCAGCGTGGAAAAATGGCGGCTGGTCTAGGAACGGGTCACAACCTCGAACCCACACGCCGTTCCACGTTTTCGTTGATATCTATACAACGAACCGTCGAACTGCGAATCGGCGAAGGAAAATGTTGCTTAGAATCGCCTCATTCACCTACTGCACATCATTCTCCATATTATCACGAACGGAAATATACAAGGTGGTCGAAGTTACTGGTTCAGCCTGAAGGTCTTGTTTTGTGCTCAATTTGGCTTAGCCTCGTTTCTAAAATCCTCCGACTCGAAACTAGAGACACGAGAACCTTCGAGTTATCGGGGTTTTCGAGTGCAAGCGATCGAACGAGAATAGCAAAATCCGCCACTGTTGAAGAGAAGCGCGCATGTGTGTGTGTGTGTGTATGTGTATGTGTGTGTATGATTGTGTGAAATTGCAGACGCCTGCGGTTGAGTGCCAGGGACGAAGGAGAAGGAAAGGAGACGGACGCGAAACGCGAAAGTAAACGATCGGCTGGGGGGGTTGTTGCTGGACCCCGTGCGTCGTTAAAAAGAGTGCTCGAACCCCGAGACGATTGGTTGGTTCGTGGCGGGCCCCGTTATTCTTCGGGACCGACGTTCTATGCATCGTTCAGCCAAACGCATATCGGTCGAACGACGGGCTTGTAAAATGAAAAATCGCGCGGTACCAACGTAGAAAGGTGGTGTTCCCATGAATGGATGACTGCCGATGAACTCACAAAACGTCTATCGATCCTCCGTTCGAGAGAAGGCGGTACCGGCCGACTCGTTGGTCCATGTCCACTAGGGGTGAACAGACAGACACACAGACACAAAATTGGTCAGTTATATCGGGTACAGGTTAGTTGATCGGGAGACTCGAGTGCTACGTCTACGGAGGTGTGTGACCAGAGCTAGCTCCAACATTTTCGAGAACAAACGTCCACCGCACCGAGGGTGTCGAATCGCGTCTACGATAGTCGCAACATAGAATTTCTTTACACCCTGTACAGTTGACGAACGAGCGCACATTGGCTGCCGTATACTCGCGTATTTTTTGGGAACTTAACACTTTATCGACCGGCGATTATTTCAGAATTTTTCTAAGGCCTATGATCCATGACTGAAAACTTTTTAATGGGTCCTCCAAGGCTGACAGCAATTTTTATTAAGGATCAGCAATGCATCCCCAATAATATTGTCTAATAATGTTGTTACAAATTCGAATGTAAAAATAGAATTTTAAGCTTCATTTTGATACAGCGCGAATATTGAAAAGCCTGTTAATAGGCTTCCGGTCGATAAAGTGTTAAAAATCTACTCCCTGAATGGGAGAATTTAAATCATCGAATCTTTCGCAAAAGTATTTGAGTTTACATTGATACATTTTATACGAGACTGTGGATTTTTCATGCTAAATAAAAATTGTCCGCATCAATTGCTGGAGCAAGAGTTCAATTTTATTTGTTGAACTGTAATATCGAGGTCGGCTGTTTTGTGTTTAAATTTTTATACATTGCCGTCGAAGAATACGTGAATTATAAATTGATTTGTTTCTTCTTGTACGAAGTTGTGAAAGTCAGAGTAATCAATCAACGAGGTAAGATTGTTAGACATCAAATCCGCAGTCTATGTATTTCTCGACTTGTAGCGGCGTGCGTGGACAGTTTCTTTTATTTAGAAATAAAAGCTTAGCAATTGCACATTGTCCAAGCGCACCCCTCGCACAAAATTTCGATTTAGGAAAATGCAATAAACGGATACGGCAACCATCGTGCGCTCGTGTAGACACGCGTTGAATTGTCGTGTACAGGGATGCCAGAGTACAATCCGTACGCTTCCCCTCCATCGTCAAACTTCCCTCTCGCGCTTCTCTGCAAGCAGCGTACATTAAGTTGTCGGAACAGTTGGATACATTTTTACAGACCCTAGCGCGGATTCTTCTTCAAACGTACTACAATATTGTACAATACTGGCAGAAGTATTTTAACAAATGCGTGATTTAAAATATAAAACTAAGAAAGTTTCTATCGGACCGTAGAACCAGCAGGCTGGTCAAATTACATGTAACTGATTCTATTCGAGAGGAGAGCGCAAGCCTGTTTGGCATCCCCGGTTGTGTATCGGTTGCAGTTTGCGTTACGCCGGCGCATTCCCGCATGCAAGACAACAATAAAATAGAGTGCATACACCTCCACCGGGTCCGCGAAATAGTGTCGCGATTGTCGGATCGAAAGGGTTGAACTTAAGCTCCTAGAAATCTGGCGAACCGAGCAGACTCGTTTTCCTGTTGGTACTCTCGATCTGTCGAATCGGCCGATTCCTCGGTTCGCGGTTAGTTGCGTATTACAAATGTTTTTGCCAGCGCAGCAAAGTCGCGTTAAATGCCACTGCCTCGGGCCCGAAACGATGTACAACCGAGTCGTTCTAACTGCTCGAACAGCTACAGGATAACTGTCGCTGTGTTATCCCCACTGCTACGGGCTATATAGAGGCAGCGTTAAATCCCAATCGTGTCTGTACACGATAAGCGCAACAACGTCTCGGACCCGAGGCGGTGGCATTCAACGCGGCTTTACCGCGATCGTTGACGCGAGAGAAACTTATCCTTTACAGAGAATCGAGACACGTGAATAGAATTATACCACGATTAGTGCAACTTTACTGTTATAACGTGTATGTATTAAAATCTATGTTACAGGAAAATGTTCAGAACATAAAGCTACGTTTAGAAACCGCTAACATTTTATTAGCGAATAAGAATAGTAATAATAATAATAGTAATAATATTAATAATAGCGTTAATAATAATAATAATAATAATAATAATAATAGTAATAATAATAATAATGATGACGGTGATGATGTTGACGAAGATGATGAAAGTAATAAGAATAATAATGGTAATAACAATAATAATAATAATAATAATAATAATGGCGATAATATCGAAAATGTCTCTATAAGTGGTACTGTTGTTGCAACGACAGCAGCAGCGTTTGCAATAATAACCATATCGAAAGTAGCGGTAATAGTAGTAGTGGTGGTGGTGTTGGTGGTAATAGTAATGATAAAATGGTAAAATAGCGACAGTAGTAGCACTAACATTAATAATCATAATCATAATAATCAATAAGAATAAATGTATAACAACGGTACACTTAATAATGAGAAGTATAATAGTATCACAAAGTAATCATTACACAATACAAGATAGAGATGGTGTGCGTATCAATTTTACATATTTCAGACATTATAAAAACTTGCAAAACTACGAGTATCAACTATCAACATGCAACGATACGAGTACTCAAGAATAAAATTTAAAAACGTGTGTACAGGCGCGTTCATGTATCCGTTCGACGTATATTCCTAAAAGGGCAGGGGGAAAGAGGGGTTGGAGGAAGAAGGGGCGAGAAGTTAACGAAAGATACAGGCGGCATGTTCGAATTGTCTTTATCGTCGAGCCTAGAACGCGGGGTGTTCGCGGTTATAACGCTTTGCAGTTTCCTGCGTGTGCTCGTGCACCGTTCGGTTTTCGAAAACGAGAAACGATAACTATTTACGCGTGTTCGAGCGCTACGATCCAAAATCGAACGGTTAAAAGATTCGTGAGAATGAACCGCGGACACAGTTTCCGGGCGAGTATGCGAGAAGCGAGGCCAGCGTTCCGAACAGTCGCCCGAGTCGTTCCAACGCGTAGACCATGCATACTTTGTGGACTCGGCATCGGATGGTTGCCTCAAAGTCAAAATTAAATCATCTACGAGACGACAACTCTAGACTAAATGCTATAATCTATGCCGAAAAGCTAACGCGTTAGAGGAGTTCCATGTCTCGTTCCATTTCAGAGACATTTTAAGAGACCCTGAATATTTTACGATATCGCTTGTTCATTTTAAACACTGAGTTTCTTGCGTCGGCGCTAGGGGACATTCTCCTCTGTTGTTTTAGCTTTACGGCGTCCTCTGTATATCCTACACCCATGCCGGATCTATATGTATACATGGCCTAAGGTTTCACATTCTTTCTCTCTCTCTCTCTCACTCTTTGTATTTACAAAAACGTCCACATCACGCACCCGCTGGCCCGAAACCGTAGAGCGTTCATAATTCTTTCGCATAATTCTCCCGAGCTTTGCTGCTTCGCCGTCGAAGTCTCGACGGTTTTCGAAATAATTTATTAAACATCGGCGATGAAGAGAATTCGAAGACTTGCTGGAAAGTGAGACAAAGTGAAATGCAGATCAACGTGGGTCCTCGAACCGGGATACGAGAAAACAAACTCCGATTGCGATTCAAAGATGTGTTACTCGACCGCGTAGAAACATACAATAAATAGAATCGGAGAAACTCGTAACTGTTCGATACATTCGACCCTTTGCATTCGAAGCGATTCGAATTTTCTAATTTCAATTCTCTTTCGTGCGATTTAATTTTTAACAAATTATAGAACAAGGACGTATATTTAGTAACGTGTAAACTGCTTCGAATAGTGGCAATTTTTGCCGCACCATTCGAATGCAAAGGGTTGACGAAAACGATCAAATGTCCGCAGGTGCGAATGGACAACCGTCTCGACGACCGTTGTCGTCCGCAAAATATCAGTTTTAAGACCGCTTCTTTAAAACTGAATTTTAACGGCGTCGATCGCGATCGGAATTGTCCATGTCGGCGAGCCCACGAAAACGATCTAGGAAAATTCAAACCGGAAAATAGAACGTAGAAGGAAAGAGATAAATCTAGGTTATGTTCGGTCGCGCGACTCCCGAATTTTTCGATCGTTTCACGCGACGCGATGGTTCATTCGAAATGGACCGCGCACACGCCTTGGCGACGATACAAAATGATCACAATCGAGCAACAGACATCGAGAAATAAAAGGTTTCGAAAATTGCACAGCCTGCTAATGTTTTCGCGCGGATTCCGTTGTGAAACGATGAAATTTTTGTTGCGCATTCGCGAACGCTATGTTACACAGGGATTTCGGCGACAACCGTTCGCGTACATCGAGCAACTATAGAATTCGAGCTCCGGCATTTTTTCCCGATGAACGGACGAACGAGAACGAATGAACGGATGAATATGATCACGAGGAATACGGCGATCGAAACGTGTAGTACAAACGATCGCGTCGGTTTCCGCAAACTGGTTTCTCCTCGCACAACTTCCAAACCGAATACTAGTTTCGTACATAGTACGTCATAATCATATAAAATTGCGCGTACGCAAACAAACTTTCGATCTCGACGCTGATTTTAACTTCCCTTACCTAAATGTTGTGTGTACGTGTATGCGAGTGTATGCGTGTGTGTATGTGTATGTGTTTGTACGTGTACAACATTCGACTACACCGTCACGGACAGTAACGCTGAACGATCAACGATGCGAAATACTTGGAAGATTGTGTGCGATGTGGATGAACCGTAAATAGTAAAATTACGTGTCTAAATGATTTACCAAATAACTCCCGCTCGAAACTCGCAACCAGTCGAATTCTAGAGTACTTATCGTATTTAGCAAAGAATAAATAATAGTTTCTGGCAAACACGCTACTAAAGAAACATGCAATGTCTCGATTGCTGGTCGGTCCTTCGTTCGGAACATTGTATGAAATCTTTAATCGCGGGATATGACGCGTCAATACGAAAATATGGGCCGTTTGAGCCTTTAGGTCGACGCCCTTCGAGTTAAAAAAAGAAAAAAACAAAACAAACAATCGACCGATGTCGATTGCATATTCCGAAAAAATCTGTCGAACAGAAATAGAGCGAGTCTCTCGACTCTGTCTCTTTTTCTCTCATACTCGCGCATTCTCTCTCTCTCTCTGACGCGTGTGCGCACGCGCGCTACAATATATACAATTTGAGAAAACTCGGAAAGTATGAGTTTTCTCGAAAAGATTCGTTCCGATCAACGCGCAGTAACGTGTCGATGTATTCTTGTTTGAGTAAAAGAAAAGAAGAAGAAGATGAAGAAGAAGAAGAAGAGCTAGTTTCTCAAGCGACATCGACTCTCGCATCGGATCCACGGGCTACAAACGTTGCTCAGTGCCCAACGACAAAAAGTGTGAAATCAATGCGTTCCCAAGTGGTCGAATACTTGGCGTTTCATGCTGGCATAAACGAAAAGCTGAATAGTACAAAGTAGGTTCATCCATCCTTTGTCGTGAACTTGTAAAGCTTGAATGTCAGTTCAGAGAACTGTAAAGTAACCTTTAAGTACAAAGCTTTTAAACGAAACGCGTGTGTATATACATACATACGTACGTACGTACGTACGTACATACGTGTGTACATACATAGATACATACATACATACATACATCCAGACAGACAGACAGACATACATACGTAAATAATTGCTAGTCACTATGTGTCTAAGGTGGTAGCTGAACATACGAGTGCCGAAGAACATTTGACGTTGCTAGTGCTCTGTCGATGACTACTTCTACTTTTTTCCCCTCGCGGGAGTAAACCTTTTGCAGTTTCTCTGAGACTAGCTCTTTGGTGGGTACTAACGTGTGTACGGCTACTGCTATGTGTAAGGGGATGGTGATTCATCACCAGAGATGCAGAGGACTCACCAGATTCCCCATCTTCATCTCCCGTCGTATCTCCGGTCGTGTCGCATTCACTGCTGTCCGCTTCGCTCGACTCGCTGGGAGTTTCTTGTCCTCCCATCCCTATTTGAATACCCTCCCCGGTTCTGTTTGCCGTCGCTGGCACAGTTTGCGACATACTACCGCCCACTCGGTGCATAAATAAGCTAACCTGCAACAGATTCGAATTCGCTTTAACAAAACTCCTATCCTATATTGTTATTAATTTGATAAAACTATTTAATAACAGTGTTCAATTCCTATATGCATAGGTTGACAATAAAATCTCTTTGGGTCGACGATAAACCTTCTGAACAGCTACCTAATCTCCGACTTCGAGCTAGATAACTGGTTTGCAACAGGTTCATCGTTTAATCGTGTCGAGGACGCCTACCTTAAAGTCAGCGTTGTACGCTTTGTGATGTTTGTCCTTGTGTGCGTCGTCCAAGCCCCATTTGTCTATACTCAAGACCAGCGTAGGTGGCTTAGGTGCGAGGCTAGCCAGCGACCCTGCCCTAGGCTTCATATGCGACATCACCATCGGCAACTCCATTGTTGTACCGTCACAACTTAATGCCCTTGTCGATCGGTCGATCGGTAACTCTCCGTTATCGTATTCCGACGTTAAGTCGCGCACAAAGAACGTGTTAAACCAGAAATGAAACAATTTCTCCTACGGATCAGAGAATGGATATCGTCGATTTGAATAAGTTATACAATTAGAGGTATGCGAAAATACGAGAAACTAATTGGTTCAGATATTTTGAATCGTTCGACGAAAAGAATCTCGGATTACCTTTCGCTTCATTTTTGGCCTATTAAAAAAATCTACTCGTATATCCCCGGTCAGCGAGACGCTATGCTTCAAGGGGATGCAGACGGTTGTTATTCCTTTCCGTACTTCTACTATATCGGAACTAAATATCCTCTTCTTCGACTCGGATATTACGCAATGCAAATCTGAAACATAGGACTGCGTGTTATCTTGCATTATGCTACGTCGTTCTTTTCGCTTCCTTGTAAATAAATTGCGAATGTTTTATGCATTTCAAAGTTTGTACTGCAAATACTCGTTTTAAGACGAAACAGAGTTGACTTTAACGAGATAATTTCCAAAAAGGGGAATTAGCATAAAAATTTCGCAGCTTGCTTATAGGCAACCTTAAACATCTTCACTTACATCCCTGACCTCCGTGAAATATAGGCGCTGGATCCAGTTCTATTTTCCGCAACAACAATTTAACCGGCTGATAACTCAATCCCTCCTTAACAAGAGTTGCATAATAATCGACGTACCTTCTCTGGGAAGGTATCGTTACCCCCTTCCTGTTCGAATAACGAAGAACAAACAACGAAATGAACCGATGGTCTACGTACACGGCTGAGCCAGCAGAATTGGATAATATTTCATGCAGTTAATGATTTGTGATTGACGAAATTAAATATTGTAATTGATCAATGCCTAACTATGCAAGAGACAAGCGTAAAATATTGTTTATACTATAGATAGTTACCTATCGTGCGTCCTTTTAGTTCCATAATAGTTAAGAGCATCTGTGGCTGTGGGAAATTGTTTGGTGTGAAGAAGGTAACAACAAACCATGACGCCTGTTCGACCTTTGCCCGCTTTACAGTGAACTACAGCTACGTTTTCTTGGTGCTCGGAAAGCCATTGGTGCACATCTTCGCAGAACGGTTTTATTTGATCCAGCATCGGCGGATTGTGATCATCGAACGCATAAGTAGCTACCCGTTGTTTGAACTTCTTAAAATCGTACGACCTTTCCGAACAGCTGAAAGCAATATTTTCTTTAAACTTCGAACAGACCAAGCGTGTAAAAACGTAACGTCGAATTAAGCGACTTACAGATTATAAATTTTATAATGATCTTTGTGTCTAAACTCCAGCAATTTAACAACATCGTCGATGTGATTCCTATAGACCCCTTCTAGCTTTTCAGCGGGAAAACCCATTGCTATCAAGTTATCCCTGATATCTGTCGTCGATAGAACATAGTTAAGGAATACATAAACGATACAGCTATGCTACATGTACGGTGCAGTCGTCGTGTACCGACGATATTCGCCGATAAAAGGATACATGTGAGATCAAGATCAAAACCATCTTCCGTGAAGCGTTTACGACGTTTACTGACGAGTCCCTTGATGCGGTTGGTCATCTTCATATTACTGATAGTGTTGGCCATGCTCGAATGACTCTGTTTCAAATCTTCCGCCTCGAGTCTAAAGAATTCAGTCTCCGCTTCTTCTTCACTACACCTTTCTTGTGTTTCTTGCTTTTCAAAGAATTTTTTAGCCTGCCAATGAACAGAAACATTTGTACATTATTCTACAGAGTTTGATGATATATAAAGAGACAAAATAATCGGATTTACCTGTGGCTTACGAGCCGAGGCGTCACAAGAGCCCAGTTCTGGTCCTCTTTGTTCCTGCAGACAAACATGGAGGGGTGTTACTGGTGCTGAGATATGCTCTGAGATTTTATTATTTAGCCTGCTGCCTGTAGGTCTCCTGCAGGAAAAGCATACACCCATCAATTCCCAGAGCATGTGTGCCTTATATTATCCATTTCATCGAGCCTTTCTCTTTTCTGTTCGATAATTTGCCACTAGATTATAGTTCGGCATTAGTATCACCATGGCAATCACCAGTTCCACGTAACTACCGACATGTATAATGCGCACAAAAATCAACCTCGAAGATTTTCAACACACCGCACGTCACAATGTAACAACCAACGCTACAGATACGCTTACATATAACCCTTTGCACTCGAAGCTGCTTTAACTCTTTTCATTCAGCACAACTTATATTATCTTACATGTACAGGTGTTTTCACTATTACTTGTCCTTGCAACAGTTAAATTTTTACAAATTTCTTAGATACAAGCATGTAAAAATTGTTTTAAATGGTGGTGTGGCAATTTTTACCAGTGCCTCAGAGTCGCCATTCGAGTACAAAGGGTTAACAACCAATCATTACGATTTTCCATGGAGTTCGTAGAATCTAATTGGAGTAAAACTAGTAGGATAATGGTATAACGTGTTCTTACATAGTTTTATCACGTTGCTTGGAAATAACGCATCAATTACTACACTTCAAGACAATCTGTTGCCTATGCTAAACAAAGACAAGACTAAATCGACGTTGTCACAAGTGAAATCCATTCATGAACAACAACAGACTATATGCGTGAGACTACAAAAAACAATATATCGTACAGAGATACTGGCAGGTGGCAAGAGAATCATGATCAAGGTGAAGGTGGAAACAATATGAAAATGAATCTATAAGATTTCGATTTGAACGTGAGCGTTGAACTGCGGACGTCTTTAAAAATACGTCTGTCGAAAATGATCGCGTCGACGATCGGTTTGTCGTTCGTCGACGATCATTCGCAGCACCGAGAAGCGTGCCAGTATCGCGTTCGCTGCTTCGCGAAGATAGTCTTATTGTACAATACACACGAGCTTCCGACACTGATTAAAAACATGTATTACAGCGGGCGAGAGACACGTCGCGATGAACACACATGAGACAGGAAGGAAAAACAGCGGGCTAAAGTGAATGACAAGTGTTCCCTGTTCGGCGTTCTCTCGGTTTACAAGCGGCGTCGTCGAAAGAACGTTGCTCGCCAGCGAGAAAAACGCCGTGCAGTAGCGTCGACGGGGGGAAAAAAAGTTAGGTTAAGCACCGTTAGCAGTATCACCACAGAGGCCACTTAACACCACATTTCCATGCCAGTTCCACTGGTACACCGTCCGCGGTCTTCCGAATTTCGCGGACTCGTCTGACATTCGCGGCGAATTCCCACAGGCCGTTCAAACCGATCGTTCGAGACACCATATTACATTGGTAACGTGAAGGAGCAGCCGTTCCTTGCGCGTAACGTGAAATCCCGAGCAGTGGTTTTGGGGCATTGTTCAACTTGTGCAGAGTATCGTCGGCACTCCCTGTTTCACCGTGAATCTCTAGCGAACAATAATAACATTCAGAAGGAGAGGACAGTCTCTCGGCGAGCCCCGTCGAGTCGTTCGTTTCGTTGAGCCCTGTCTCGGGTGGTCGTCGTCGTCGTCGTTGTCGTTGTCGTCGTCGTCGGCTAAAGTTTCAAACACTTCGGGACGACCGCCCATGTAAACTCGACAGCGGACCTCCATTCACAGTGCGATCACGTTCCCCGTGGTACAATCGTGTCATCGTGTCAAAGCAATAACTCGCGGCAGCTTGTTCCCCCGTGTTTCGATCGCGCGGCGAGCAAAATATGAGATTTTTCACACAGTACACGCTTCGCGAATGGGAAGAGAGAGAGAGAGAGTAGAAAAGTGAGAGAAAGAGAGAGAGAGACAGAGAAAGAGAACAGAAAAAAAAGAGAAAAAGAAACAACAGCGATCCCTACGTTACTCCCTTGGTTTGATAACGTAGGTAGAAGCGTAGCACGCCAGGTATTATAGGTGTATATACGCGTACGCGGATACGCACACTCACCAACAATGCATATAGAATCATGCACCGCAGGTGTTGCAGAGAACAGTCCACTCTGCGAACGAACGCCACGATGCTCTCTATGCAGGATTTTACGGATGATCGTATCGGAATCCGGCTGCTCCCGTCGTTCTTTTCGTGTTCGGTCGCATTTCTTCGTCGGATAGCCGACACGGAACGAGCACCGATCGGTCAAATCCGTGAAAGCCGCTCCGTGTTTGATCAACGAACGATGGTACTCATTGTAACATCCATTTCGAGCACAATTTCTATCCGATACGAAATCGAAAGTGTTCCGCAGCCACCTTTATCACTAGGAGCGCCATTCACAATGACGCGTTCGTACCGCTCTCGCTCTCTCTCTCTTGTTCTCTGTCTTTCTCTCTCTCTCTCTCTCTCTCTCTTTTTCTCCCTCGTTCTCTCGTTCGCTCGCTCGCTCTCCCGATTGCGCTTCTTTTCTGTTCGTCGTCGTTCGGTTGACGACGTTCACACTCGGCTTCCCCGGAAAATATATTCTTCTGTTATTCCCTCGGACCGTTCACGGTGTGCCACCGACTTTATGGCCGTAGCTCACCGGTCAAAAGGAGGAAGAGGGGAACCGACAGAGGCTCGCGAAGGCTTTGTCCTCTTAGAAGTTTCATTCCCGGAAACTTTCCCTGCTACTGAGACGCTCCGGCAGTATCCTTTTCTTTGCGCATGCGTCCCCTCGTTTTCCCCCATATTTTTTCCGCTGTTTCTTCCTACTTACCGATTGTTCGCGCCGAATCACAAGGATTAAACCAGAGCTGCCGGAAATCGGAGTCGAAGCTGGATAAAATTTTCGAGAGAAAGTACGTTTTGAATACTATTTCAGATAGTCGTTCCTCCGCGATTCGAACAATATGCTATTCGAAAAGAACAAATTTCTGCGAAATATTTTTATTTTCATCGTCATAATAGAATATTTCAATTTTATATTTCGTTCACATTTCTCATTGCGTTGATTGGTATTTAAAATGGTTTTTGTCAGTAAAAATGAATTGAGGAAACGGGTAAGGAAATTATAACGTTTTCAAAGTCTAGGCATCCCATGGATAAAATTTATTTCATATCTTCTCATAATGCGTTGAATTATAATTTTTCACTTTCTCATATTTGAGAACAACCATGAATTGTAAAGTGTGTTGATGTCATAACTATAACAATACATTTTTTGTTTTACAATAGGTAAAACTAGATTAAACTTATTTCCTCTGGAGTTCTGCAACAGATGCAATTTTTGTTCTCACATAATCTCTTTGGCACCTATCCTTGTTTTGGACTGACCTTGTATTTTTACTACTCTACCTTTATGACTCAGGTATAGCGCACTCTAAAACACGCACCAAAACAAATAAAGCCTACTGCAAAACTCGTTGTATTCTTGCTCTGATCTTTCACAATATCTTCTCTCAATCTCGCCTTGTCTTCGACTACTCTTGTATCTTTTCTACTCTACCCTTATGGCTTTCTCCTCTTCTCCAATTGGATCGAGTTCGATATTACAAATGGCGCCGCGAGTGCCCTCGCGAAATGAATTTTCGAAACTCACTACATACGTATACACAAGATCGAATTGTTCCGAACTAATAATTCAGAAATAGCAAATCATTCGTTGTATCATTATCGCGGCAAATGGGTGATACGCATTCGCAAAATTATTCGCAATTCTAGATCAAGTTCAAACTGGCCAGTTTCCCGCGGTTTAGATTTTCAATCAAGCTAAAATTTAAAAGTTAACATTACGCAAAGAGTGCATAATAATCGCTCTTTATTTCCTATTAAATAATTATTTTAATAATTGATCCAATAAATACCAACAGAAGATAGTGAATTAAATAACAATTATTTTTTTGTGTTTTCATAAGTTTGTCAAGTAACTTGATTAACGTTGTCGTCGACCGTAGAATTTTGACTGGTGACCGCAGTTACGGTAAATACATAGAGAATGTGTGGTATTTCGAAAGTGTAATTAATAGTTAATAAAAAAAATGCTATGTTTCACCAAGTTCCATGAAGTGTAATTATACTGCTGAATACAAACGTATACCGCGATGCTGCCAGAAAAAGTCTTCAAGTTTGATGGGTTTTCTGCAAAACTACATCTCTGGTTTTTATGAACACAAGGATCGGTTTTACTCTTAACTACTTCATATCGTACGTATAAGATGTTTACTTACTTTTATATCTTCATTAAACAACGGTTACCATAAGAAGTACAATCATTTATAATACTTGAAACTTTACACATTATTACACGGATCTTAATACCTTGTGTGTAATGAACGCATTTCGTATTATGAATCGTTATAATTCTAATTATCCTAGAATGATTAAATTAATTTAATTTCATGATTTCACAAACGAACACGTCAATTTGTTGTACTGCTCCCATCTCGAAAATAAATAGTTTAACCGTTCGATTTTATTAGTTGCACTGTGGTGTTGCTACTCTTCTTCACTGCCAAGTTCAAGTACTTGCCAAATCTTGAAAATAAATAGTCTTCTGTTATTTACTAAATTACGCTTACCCGATAGAAAGATGCGAGGAAACTGCTAAACCGCTTTGTCTTAATAACCCTTCGAATTACCCCATTATTTACAAAATATGATTACACATAGACTATGCATATTTTATACAATAACAAATAAGATATACTAATTATCCTATGTTGTTTCGAAAAAAGTACTATACATATACATATTGACACCCGCAAAAGTATACTTGGTAAAAATTCACTAGTAATGTGGTATTTCCAGCATAAAAATATTCAATCCACTATACAAATCCACTGAATTCAAATAGTAAAAAATAACGCGTTAAAGTACAATCATGAAACCAATGGTCAGGGAAGCGATCGCTTGGTTTCAATTGAAATAGATTTCCTATTGTCACCTATTGTTTGTATCTATTTGAAAAATTTTCCAGTTTCTAATCGATGTCCGCTATAAGCTCATATTACATACAACTTCTGCTTGAAACAGCTCAAACTTAAATTAAATTATTTTATTTGCATTGTTGCTGAATCAAAACATCTTTACTTCACTCTAACATTTGATAAAAATGAAAGTATAAACGCTGCCTTCTGAAAACCTT
This sequence comes from Agapostemon virescens, assembly GCA_028453745.1. Classification (NCBI taxonomy): domain Eukaryota; kingdom Metazoa; phylum Arthropoda; class Insecta; order Hymenoptera; family Halictidae; genus Agapostemon; species Agapostemon virescens. The sequence goes on from CM052085.1 coordinate 1,540,890, forward strand.
ATTATAAAATGATATTTTCCCAATTTTTCCCTACTTTCTTAGGACCTGAAACGTCTGATTCTAGTTTTGATGATTTCATCTTTTCATACGACGTAATAAGATCTTCCATTGTAATAGATCGCATAGCATCGTGAAGTTCCTCGTCATCGGGGCTGGGGATTAGTCCTCTGAAATAAAAAAAAAAGTGAGTTAATCAAAAGTATCTACTGGAAGTTCCGTAATTTGTAAATCATAAAAAAAAGAATTATTAACTGCTTATGAGTGCAAAGATAATCTCGAACACGATACACAGACGCATTCCTGCAAAGTTCTTGTAAATCAGATCCAGAGAAACCATCTGTCATTTTTGCCAATTGTGCAATATCCATGTTATCAGCTATCGGCTCGTTTTCCAATATCAATTTTAATACTTTCATTCGTTGTTGCTCATTCTGAAACACAAATACAGTCATTGCTACAGCTCCCATTGTCGTTCATATAAATCTCGCAATTTTATTGTGTTTGGTGTCATTTTAATTAGAAAAATAAGACCAGTATGATGGTAAAATATGGTTTGCAGCTCTAGTTACTAAGAGAGTACTGTAGTCCATTATCTAATTAAGATGTATATCGATATAAATTTGATTTACTGGTAAAGGAATATGGAAAACAGCAGGCATGCGCCTGAGTATTGCTTTGTCCAAATCTTGTGGCCTGTTGGTTGCACCCATTATTATCACTGTGCAAGACTGGTCTGTGATTAATCCATCCCACCAAGACATAAACTGTGCCTTCATCATTGCAGTGGCTTCATGATCATGTGAATTACGTGCTCTTAAAAACGAGTCTGTTAAAAAGAACGATATGAATATGATAAACTGTTACCAAAAATCAACTGTGTTACAAAACTGTGTACAGTAGGCTTCTAGAACAAACCTATCTCATCAATAAAAATGATACAGGGCTGAAGTTTGACAGCCAAAGAGAAAAGTGCCGAGGTCAATTTTTGACTCTCGCCGTACCATTTGTCAGTTAAAATGCTAATATCTAAATTAATGAAGGATGTTTTCGTTTCTTTGGCAGTTGCTTTAGCTATCATTGTCTTGCCACAGCCAGGAGGTCCGTGTAACAATATTCCCTTGAAGTACAATTCTCATTGCAGTTTTGCAGTTATTAATTTATATTCGATATTTTAATATTAAATTAACATTATAAACCTTTGGCGCTTGAGATAATTGAGAGTTCCCAAACAATTCTTTCCGTTGTATAGGCAATATAACTGTTTCTTGAATTTCTTGAATGATATGATCAAGACCAGCTATATTTTCCCAAGAAATTCGAATCTCTTTAGGATCCACTATGTGATTGGCAATCATCATTTCATAATCCGTCAGTTGATTCAGGTCCACCGACCATAATAAATTGTCCATTTTGGACAACTTCTGCAACTGTTCGCACCCCTAAAGGATCATCCAATACCATGTTTGTTTTAACGTACAACCATGAAAAGTTAGGTTATGATGTTTATATAGCGAAAACGTATTATAGGTTATATAAGAAAAAGAAAGCCTGGCAACATAAAAATTAATAAACGCTTCACCTTCTTTCTGGCCTTCCTTTTCGCATTATTCGTTGGATCAAGGCGATTCATTATCCATTTCATACTAATAAGGCTTACGGCAGCGACGAGAGATATCCTAACCACAAGTATGAACATCTCTGATCGCAAATATCCATCGGTAACATTCATGGTTTGATTTGAATTGATTAATTCTAATGTTCAGGTAAAATTAAACTGACTACTCTTTTAACAAGCCGACTATTGTTTCACGAATTTAGTATGCCACTGGGTCAGACACTTCCTATAACCTTTAGCATGATCACTACCGGAGTGCGGAACAATCGCAGTAGATGAAAAGAGAGGGAAAATGTCGAGATTGCGCAGTTCGCTCGCAATATGGAGAATATGAATATTATATTAACGTGTACCAGGATTCCCGCGGTTATTAAAATCAAACATAGTCCAAATTTAATGCCAATTTAGCATAACGATTCGACGAGTTACAAAATAAAAATATTCAAACGAAGTATTCGTTTCTCACATATAGCCCAAACATTAGTTGATATCTCAAAAACTGTTGAAAATACGATGTGTAGGTAAAGTTAGGTAAAATATTATTTTAAATAGTAAACAGTCTATTTTATTTATTCGAAAAACTTTTTAAAAGTGTCTTATTCTAAGATTCTTCAAAGTAGTGAGTATTTTTCTATTCGATGAAGATCAACTTAAAAATTTGTATGGTTTTTCTTTTGTTAATAACTACTTAACAAAGCAGCGAAATGTTACATGTTTGAGGCACACTGTACAGCGTAAATAGACGTAAAAAGATGATCTGGGTGAAGGCACAACTCAGAATTGTATATTATATAAAAATTATTTACTTACAAATAGAAATAATATAAAATGGACGAAAATTTGTGGACGGAATTCGTTTCCATGGCTACTTAAAAGGCAGCATACTTGTTTTTCTACAGTTATATCATTAAATTGTACTTTGAACTTCGTCAACGTTCTCTGTCGTTAATAAAATCAATCTCGTTCGATACTTTGGATCCGGTATCGATGCGAATGCATCGGCGCAACGCTATTCTGAGATTCTGTTAACACGAGCAACGGTTATGTTAAAGAGAACTTATAGATCGAGACGCTGAGTAGAAGTAAAGCTAATATCGAAAGCGACGATAACGTGGTGGCTCCGTTACAAGAATCTTCGGAGCAAGAACATTCTTCCCAATAGACACCATTATCGTTGACACCCCAATTGCAAACGCCGGTGACTCCGGTACTGGCTACAGATGAACATCTACGGATCACTTGCCGCCATCTACCGTCCCCTTTAGAAATCATATGGTAAATACAATAAGGATTGGCCTAGTCTCGACGATGCAGAAATCAGGCAACGTTAATCTACGTTTAAGATTAACAAAAACATAGACGAGAAACAATGACATAGGAAAATCGACTTACAGATGAAACCACGGGGACTCTGATGCGTTATTTTTACGCAAAAGGTGCCGGGCATGTGAGACTCTTCGCTGTTGCATTCGATAGCGATGTTCTTTTCTTTGTCGAACTTATTGTACGCACCGCACAAATCGTCGCCTTTGGGATCGGTGTCGCTGCTGCATTGATAGCAGCGGATCGCTTCGGTTCCTAAAAGCGAGAGAGCTTTCGTCCACAGTCGTTTCTCATAACCTAAAACTGTCTACGGAACAACGTCGGTGCGGTACGCATTCCCTACAACAGTTATGATCGAAGAAAGTTCGATCACCTTGGCTCTTATCGGATCGATATTACGAATAGTTAAATCTGTCTAAGGCCGAGGGAGTCGAGCACGCATGATCTGTTTACGAGGCAGCACACGGTCGGCCGTTCCGTAAACAATTTTCTTCACATTCTTATTGCTTACCGATCACTGTAAACGACAACGACAGAACAATCGCACTCACTATCGCGTTCATGGTTCTATTAAATAATTCTAAATTACATTAAAAACTTCTATGCGTCACGACCACCACGTTTGTTATGCTGTTAGCGTAACGTCATTCATAGGGCGTTGCTGGAGTTAACTCGAAATGCCCCTACTTTCCTCGCGTGCTCCTTCCCCAGGCCCGTACGCGTCACTCGGAACACCCGTATCTTAAAGCGGTACGATTCTATATAATACAATATAATATATAAAACGGAATTACGAATAATTTATATATCCATCAGATTTATTTGCGAATAACAAATAACCATTGTATCCGACAGAATTTTTCGAAAGATTATTCTTATTAGATCTTCTTATTAGTTTCAATATTGATTTGGAACCTAGAAAAATATAGAAGAGATTTGAGCTACGAAAGTAGCTGTTCTCATTTTAGATTTTACTGCGATCTTTCAGGAAATCGAAAGCTCATTTTTCCTAAAAGATGCAGCAAACTCGAACGTCTGCAAAAATATTCGAAAATTTATTACGCGAACGAGACTGTCGCTCGTTCGAAAATTAAAGTCGCCTCTTTGCAACGACTCTTCGATAATCGACGTACGATTATTTTTCACTGTTCTATGAGCAAAAATGGAGGAACTCGTAGTATCAGTTATGGCGCTGCAAATATGGCGGCGCAGTTCTTATTCGAAAGTCGATAAAACGGCTGAAAAAAATCGTACGTCAATTTTGCAGACACCGTTGCAAAGAGGAAGCCTCGATCTGCGAATCTGCGGTGGTTGCAGTCACGAAAAAAATTTCACGAAGTTTTCACAGACGTTTGAATCTGTAGAATTTTTAAGAAATGGAAACGTGTCTTCGGTTTCTTTCTTGATCGTTTCTACATCGTCAAAAACAACTGCAAAATAAAAATTCATATTTTTCAGCTCCGCTATATTCAGGGAGTCTATTGTATTTTATTCGATTGTTCGGTTATCCAGAGTTTTTCGACTTACGTAATCTATCAAACAGTTTCTCGAAGGTCTTTGCGGTTTAGCAAAATGTGTGTAACAAGGTGAGCTTGCAATGTGCTGAATTTTTGTGCAACCTGAAAGAGGGGAATAGTTTCGAAAGAGCGCTCGATTTCGTCGGGACCGGTAACGCGATGGTTCGAGCCGGTGTGAAAGTCGTTCTATTACGACGGTTCGTAGGGCGCGTTCACGGCTTCAAAGTTCCGCCATATTTTAGATCTTTTAAGCACAACGGAACAGGGAGAAAGAAAACGAGAAAAAGGAAGAAGGGGCTCTCTGGCTTAGAGCCGCATCTTTAAACTTCGTTACCGGGAGGTCCCCGTAGACTGCCATCGTCGGTCCTTCTTTGTCGCGTCTTTCCAAGTATAAAGAGAGCTCGCCTAGAATAAATGAATCTAATAAACCCTGCGAAGACACGCGGACGTTTCTAGGACCGGTTCGATCTCTACCTCTTATCTACGCGATTTCAACCCTCGAACGACGGGTCCGCGTTGACCCGAGCGCTAACGAAACGCATTATCCCCCGGCGATCTTCCCCGAGACTTTCTAGCTTTCTCTTCTTGCAATTATAACTTAATAACAATTGCAATTATAAACCTAATTTAGACTTAAATTTACCACGAGTCAAATTACCTTCTTTTAGATTTTCCGTCTTACAATTATAAATTAATTGCGATTACTGTTATAAATCTAAGCCAGACCTAAACTTGCCACATTTGTCTTACAATTATAAACTTGTAATAATAACGGTACAATTACAGAGGCAATTGCCGTCATAGAAATAAATTTCAATGTAAATTTCGATGTTCGCCAGTGTCAGACAGCAAAACCGTCGGTATATCGGGGCCTCGTGCAAGATAAAAACTGAACGGCAAAAGTAATCTGGGTGACAGACAACGAAGCAAATTTTCCGCGATAGCAACGTTAAAATCGAAGGCAACGCACGGTTCGAACAACTCGTAATTCCAAATTCCTTGTATTTTCACGGTCTTCTCGAACAGAAAAAAACGAGAAAAGAAAGGTAAAAGACAGCGGGGGGTCTCTGGCGATCACCATCCGACTGCAGCTCGAAGAAAAATACTTTTACCTCTGGGTGTTCACGCACCGTTGCAGCGTCGGCTCCGTCGGAGAATAAATCATGGGTTCGGAAAATTCGTGGTGGTATCGCGTCGATATTTGAATAATTCCGTGGACGAGTGGTGTAAGTGGATCTCTGGCCGGGTCGGGCCGGGGTCGGGCCGGGGTCGGGCCAGCACGGATAGTCGGTGTAATAGCGTCGCGCGAATTCGAGGCAAGTTTCACGGTCGGCCGGGCAACTCATAAATATTCGTAGGCGAAGATCGGGTCGATAAATTCGCAAAGACTCCGTTGGCTGGCAGGGTTTTAATGGAAACGCGGACGAGGGGAGACGAGCCGAGACGAGACGAGACGGGACGGGACGTCGCGCTATGGTTGCGGTGTACGGTATGCCTTGGCATAGCGGAGCGAAGCATGGGCACCGCGTGCCATGGCAATGGCACGGCATAACAGAGCGTCGGCTTGTTGGCTTCGGCTTCAGTTTCGGCATCGACGTCGACGTCGGCATCGGCATCGGCATCGGTATCGGTATCGGCATCGGTATCGACATCGGAACACCGGCCGCGGAGCTGAACCGAGCCGAGCCGAGCCGAGTCAGCGAGGAGGGCTTCGTCGCTCGATGTCGAGACACGGGAACGCTTTCCCGGCGACACGTAAATAAGAGTCCGGAGGTAAAGCGGTTGGAAATAAAAGTATTGCCTCGAATTGTCGGAGAAATAGAGTGAGAGAGAGAGAGAGAGAGATAGGGGAGGGAAGGGGGTGGAAGAGAAAAGTCGATGTGTATCGGAGGAAACTGTTATATACGCAAAAGGTTCCCGTGTCGAGCTGCACTTCCCTTTTACACGGGCTTCATTCGTGTTTCCGGGCTGAAAAGTATTTTTAGTTATCGAGCGCCGCTTTCTCGACGCCTTCGACTTTTCGGGGTGCGCGATTCTCGTACACGCGACACGGAGAACTTACGGCGGACAAACGGGACGTCGCGGGGTAGTAGAACAAAGACGATACCGGGTACGATATCCGCGGACAATGCGAGAAAACGGGAGCCGTCCGTACGGAGAGAGAGATAAAGGGAAAGACGAAGATCTCGTCGGAGGTGGCGACGTTGGAGAGTCTCGAGAGGAAAACCTAGCTTCTCTCTCGTTCCCGTACGAAACAGACCGAGCACGTATCTCGTTAGCGAATCATTAGCAACTCTTCTCGTACTGCGAATACTTTCCCGGCGAACGCTCGCGACTCATTTTATTCTTATCGTCGTTTCCCCACTGCCTTTGCTCTCGTGCTCGCTCCGCCCTAATCCTTCCGCCGGCTAACATTAGCCAGTAATTCTCGTATTTTCTGGTAATCGTGTTCCCAAGTGTTCCAGAGGCGCGCGTTTAAACATCGCCCGGACAACCGGAGCGTATAGGTAATTTAAAAGCTATTTAACGTTTTCTGCGAAAATTCTTATCTCCTCTCGGCTGGCTCGATCGCTTTCAACAATCACTCGAACGTTGCACGCTGTTTTATGTTACGGTATGCTAGAACACGACACGGTATACCAGAAACTATACTACAATATAATAGAATAAACCAGAATATAAAGAAAATATTTAAAACGTGGAATTTATAGGGCATCAAAGGGTACATCTTACAACAGCTCATAATCTTTTATGTGGCCAAAAGCCTTCTTAGAACCTTAAGAGAATGTTCTATATACCAGAACGTAGCAAACTATACTACAATATACTAGAATAAACCAGAATAGTAGAGAATAAACCAGAATATAATGAAAATATTTAAAACGTGGAATTTATAGGGCATCAAAGGGCACATCTTACAACAGCTCATAATCTTTTATGTGGCCAAAATCCTCCTCAGAACCTTAAGAGAATGTTCTACTTTTTGCACTTGTTCCGAACAGAATAGTTAACCGAGACTCTTTCAGTTTGCTAAGTTGATACCGAGTTTCCGGTCACCCCTTAAGGATCAGGCTACGCGAAAGTTTACAAAAGCCTCGCAACGCGTATTTACCGGAAGCACGGAATCAGCAATTAACGCAAACTCCTCCTCTCGGTTCCAATAAATATTAATTACGCGTTCGTTTCTAATAGACAAGTTTTATTCGAAGCGGGCGCAGTTAATCACAACTGCCTGGAGCGTGCGTAAAGTTCGTCGCGAGCAAGCGGAGCGGAATTTACGACCTCGCGAAACTCGGCGCGCGAATCTTACGGACTCTCGAGGCGCGCCTCTTCCGGAGGTGTACGACAGTTACGGAGAGAATGGCACGGTTCGCGATAATCGCGCGCGTTTGAATAAGGTGCGAAGAATACAGGTAGCAGGTCGTTGGTTCGCGAATAGACGTCACCTGCGGCGGTCTTGCTTGATAACAGCGCCGAGTATCGGTGCCAATGTCAGCGCTGAGTTATCGTCTCGTTGTTTGCCGAGAAGTCGACGCGACGGAAAGCCCCGGGTTTTCGCCGGAGGCGTTCGAGGAGGACAAACGAGCCCGGAACCGAAGCCAAGAACGTAAAGACCGACCCCGCGTTCTCAACCGAGAATACGAACGAAGCGAAACGCGGTTGCCCGCAGTTTTGTAATTCTATTCGCCGCAAAGGACCGCCGCATTCTACTCGGCCGGGTCGATAGATTCGAAAACGTTCGAACATTGCCCGCGGCCGCGATGGCGACTCGCTCCCGAATGCCCCGCGATCGAAACGATCGTAACCCATCCACATATCTCTTAAAGTATTTCGCTTCACCTTTGAAAGAGCCGTGCACCAACGTCGCGAGCTCTTCCGGGTTTCCGAGCAACGCCACTGAGAAAAGCAACCGGTAAATTGCATGCATTTTATATAAAAATGGCTGAACCAACGAACCGATTCGTCGAGGTTGAAGCGGCAGTCAGAATTCGACAAATTTTCAAGAATATTAACACTGTGGCGGCTCTACCTCCTTGCGCTGATCGACAGGGGGCAATGGGACGAGACTTTCTCGCTAGTACCTGATCCATCTCTTGATTCATACAGTCTTTTCTTTTTCTTTTTATTGTTTAGAGTGCAGGGAGGCTTAATGCTTTATGCACTACTACCCAGATCCATTCCAGACTTGAGTAAATGTGGGACTCCTCGGCGGGGAGTGCAAAGCCGAGTTTACCCACTAAAATTCCTCCCTACACTTTGGGTCCAAGGTCCCACGTAGCATCGGAGGGTTCCTGCATTCCTCTTACGGTTTACATCGGCCCTCTGATTCATATAGTCTGCTAGGTAGCCTTCCTTTCCTCCCCTTCAGAAAAATTCCTACAATGTGAACGAATCCGAGTCGAATCAGGAACTAGAAAAGTCGTTCAATACTTACCTGGAGTAGAGGTTACCTTAATCAGGAAGGCGGGGTTCCTCCAGGGCGAGGCTCTTCCATTGCACTTCAATTGAGCCGACCCTTGCGAACATCCCTAATGTGGATATCTCGAACGTATAATTTTTGTAAGATCGTTGGCGAATCGGGAACCAACGGGAAAATTGTTAAAACGTGTCCATCTGTTGGCGAGCGTAGTAGATAGAGCGCCGCTGATGCTGACGGTGATGCAGCGTTAAGCTTTCGTGGATCGCCTGTGTTTCGCGAAGAGGATGACCCCTGTCGCCCCTCTCGATCTTGTCTGTCGCATTGCCGATAAGACGTAATTCGCATCGATACGGAGTCAACCGAACGGAAGATATTTTGCTCGGGCCGTGCCTAGCCGCGCCGGATGCCGAGCAATTTCGTTTCGCTGACGTTGCCGATGCGATCGGTCCCTAAACGGGAACGGGATTCGGGAACAGGGTCGTTAGACGTGCACAAGTACGTATTTCTACGTGTGTACGGTACCGTACGGAGGATGGAACGCGACCGAGAACGATAAAGAAGGGAATCGGAACGACGCCGAGCGTTATTCGCGCCGATACCGGATAAGAGGGATGGATGGACAGGGTTCGCTGTCTCCCTTCGATAGCGATCAACGACGTTCCGCTGGAACGATGGACGAATGGGACTCGTCCTGGACGGTTTCGAAATTTTCGGCACACATGCTCCGCATCGAGATCCAGACCACCGGCAATTGTACGGGACGCAAGATGTTCGTTCGTATCCGCGGTGGGACGCGGTCAATGATTTGCCGTCGTCGAAGGTCGTAAATCTTCGGTTCAGGTACCCGACAACGGGAGCTCGAGACGATTCCCTGCTATCCGGTTAGATGACAGGGATAATACTTTGATGTATCAGTAAACGACGAGATACGGTCGCAACGATCGAGTAAACTCTGTATTTTAACCGTTTGAGTACGGAGGAGCGCCATCGCGCTTCTCTCATGTTTTGCCAAAATTGCGAAGAGCACGATAACGCTCCGTTTTTGTTATGCCAAGAATTCGTAATTCTGCTCTGAATCGGTAACAGTTGTGCGTCCAGCAAAGCTCATTGCGTCTGTGGAGCATATGATTTCTATTTGTTAATAATATTACATATTTCAAATCTGCTTTCTTTTTTCTCTGTTATCTTTCCGCAGCCAAAGGGTTAAACTGTGACACGACGCGGAAAGGTGGTAGAAAAGTAGAAATAAAATTCTGGATGAATGGAAGTGTGGAAATTAAATTGTAAGAGAACGGAAGAACGGTAATGAAATTCTAAATATTCTTGAAAGATACAAATAAAATTCTCGAGGAGCGGAAAGGCAGAAATGAAATTTCAAAAGGACCAAGATACCGTTCTGGAAGGGTGGAAAGGTGGGAATAAAATTCTAGAAGAATTAAGGAGTAGAAATAAAATTCCAAGAGGATAAAGATAAAACTCTCGAAGAAAGGGGTAGAGTTGGAACGCTAGCAGAATAGAAAATAGTAGAAATGGAATTCAACGTAGCTACGTTGTCCCGAACGGTAAAGCGGAATAAAAGGTCGGGTTGGAGGAGCGAAATCGATATTATAGCAGTTTTCGAGTCCGGTATAAAACGGTCGGAACGTTTTTTTCATTAGCGATTCCCGTATTCATCCCCAGAAGGAACGGAGGGAAAACCGTGTAAACCTCGAAAACTTTCGACCTGCCGCTAAACAAAGCCTGTTCTTCGCTTATCCGGGGTCTATTATGCCTTCGACAATGTCTATCACGGTCCAGCGAGCGCCGCTCCGCTTTGCTCGATATTGAAAAGTCCCAATTCTTTTTCCCTTTTACCCGTGCTTCTCTTCTTCGCCGTTTCCCCCGCTACCTTCGATCCCGAGCATTTTTCCTCGTGTACGAAAATAGTTCGCATTTCCGGAGAATATCGTTCTTCTTTTTCTCTTTTCTTTTTCTCTTTTTTTTTTTTGTGTTCGCTCGTTCTGTTTCTCGAACGACACGATGGAAGGTGAAGGAGATTCGTCTTCGATGAATCTTGTTAGCGCGAAACGAGGAATAACGACGCTTTCGCGCGGACGACAGAGATCGAACGGAAACCCTGCGGATTTTCGTTTCGAACCTCGTTCCGACCGCGCCGCAACAAATCAACTACCCACCGCGAATCCTATGAGAAACGCGAGTCTTTATCGGCGAACGCGTTTGCCGAAGAGAAAAAAAGAAGAAGGTAAATCGTTTTCTCGAATTTCACGATACGTCGGCCTTGGTCAGAACGAAAATAGAGAGCACGTCGCGCTTCTGGCCCGATAGAAACGCTATCGGAAACCTCGATGCACCTCTCTTTCAAAGCCACGGCTCCACAACTGCACAATTACGGAACATTGTTTCTCTTAAACGACAACTTCGTGTCTAAGTCGCGAAACACGCTAAATCCGAATTTCAAATCGCTCATCCTTACAATTTTCGCTGTTTTTTGGAATTGTCACCCAACACGGTGTCTCAACAATTGCAAAATTGTTTAGAAAGTCTTCGCCACTCTACGAGACGTCTGCCAGCATCTGGAGAGCCCTGCGAACCCCTAATTTTAGCAACGAACATCGCAATTTAGTTCTTTTTGCGGTATATACCGGAATATTAGGCGGCCGCAGGATCCCTTTCAGTAGTCTAGGCACTTAAGGCCGGCTAGGCCGGACCTCGTTACGGATAATAATATAATTGGACGATTCATGGGAGCTAAACGGCCGTACTTGCGCCTATGAGACGCCCTGTTATCACGGGCCACCGGCTTTGTAATGCAAAACCAATTTCCTCCTTCCGTCTCGTTCGACGGAGGCGGAGACTCGAGCTAGGAAGACCTTCTCCTGCTCGTCTTCCGGCTCTTTGCTTCGATCGTTTCATCGTCCGGTCGTTCCCTCTCCCTTGGATAGTACTCCTTATTTTATGAAAAATAAAAACATGATCCTGCCTAGCCGGGAATCTAACCGAGAAAGAGGGAGAGAAAGAGAGAGAGGTACGTCGGTTTCGAGGATCGACGTTGGTTGACCCCGACGGAGGCTAAGGCCGAGCTTTATTTTCCCTCTCGGGGAACCCATCCGGAGGGAGACGGTATTTTTATTCAAATTTCATTCCGTTCGTCCCAAACCCCCTCCCTCACGAACTTTCGCGTGCCCGTTCTTCCAGACGCGATCGTATTATGCGTCTTCTCGAATAAAATCGACTCGGCCCGATGCCGAAACTTTCGGAATTTATTCTATTTACGGAAAGCTGATCGTCGGCTCTATAAATTCGAATTTCTTTCAGCCGACTTTCAGCCGGGGGAGGCTTGTCCCCGCTCGGCTTTCCCATACCCCCCGCGTTCCTAATGGGACACCGTGCAGCGTCGTCAAATGGAAAGCACGCGCCCGTACGAACGGGCCGTTTCTATAAAATCGGCGAAATTCATTCCGAAACGATCGTGTCGTGAAATGGATTCGAGTCGGGTCTTCTCGTAAGCTGATACTCGATCAGCGTCGAGCCCATCTTGTCCGTTTAATAAATAATAATCGATTTCATACGGAGTTTCCCTGGAAAACTTCAAGAAACCCGTGACAGATTTCTCAGGCGAATCCGAGCAACATTTCCCTTTGACGATTCCCGATTCGACGCTCCGTTTTCGAGTTATCGACGAGAACCAATGAGATCGCGGCGAGGGCTGGCGTATGTCAGACTGACACGCCTCGTAGAAGTTTGCCAGCCCTTGCCGCAATCTCATTGGCTCGCGTTTGCCGTCGATAACTCGGAAAAGGAACTTTGAATCGCGAAACGGCAAAGGAAAATGTTGCTGAGAATCCCCTCGCAAATCTGCCGTTTCAACTTTCTCAAAAGTTCACGAATCTCTCCGTAGAGAACGATTATTTACACATTCGCTAGTAAACTATCAATCTACTTCTCGTTTAACGCTTTCATTGCTAAACGAGCATCCTCAATAATTTTAAAAAATCCAAGCAATTTATTTGACGAAGTAACAATTGAAAGCTTAAAATGTACGATTCATGGGGTAGTCCTTCGTTGTTGCTTAACATTTTAAAATGTAAAAATAAATAGTAGTTCTCGTTCTTACTTGATCCTCTCGCTGATCTACCTAGACCCAACCTAAACCAACAAAAATTGCAAAAGATCCAATCGGTTTATTTAACGATGTAACAGTTACAGAAAATGCTCCTGTATTCTTCCGCTCTGGACTAAGCTTGCAGCAACGACTGCAGCGTATTTTATTTTTAAATATGGACAAATAGTTCCGTCGCTGCGATATCTGTGACATGGCAGTCAAAGTGTTAAATGGTGTCCGGAATACTTTTCCCCCGACCGGTGGACATTGAACGACGACGGTATACAACGGTCCCGGTTAAACTGTCCATCGAGTCGCAAAGTCTCCGTCTCTTGCTCGCGAAGCAAGCGAGTTTCCATCGTAGGTGTCCGGGTTACTATGCGCACACATGCGAAGCAACATGTCGCAGTTCCTTATCGAATCGCGCGGGCATCTCTGCTCGGCTTGCTCCAGGATGGTCCACCCTTAACAGCACCTGAAGCAAAAGTAACTTTCAGGCAAATGGAAAAGTTTAAGATGCATCCGGGGCAGGGTGAACGCCGGAGCGCTCTGGATCTTCTTTGAAATTCTTGGATCATTTGCCTAAGTTCGCGCACGCGTTTTCTTGTTCCTGAACACTTTCTACGTGGCGCAACTTCCTTCGAGATCCGCGACGCGCTTGGAACAGCAATTAGCCTTTCCGCAAAGGAATGCCAACAACCGTTCTTTGTACGCTCGCGATATCCGTGAAACGTTCGCGCAACCGTTTCCACTGTTTCGCAAAACAGAAACGAGCAACACTTTTGAGAAAACCGAGGACTCTTCCTTGCTCTCTAGGAAGGCTATCTGGAAGGCGGTTAAAGGTGCTAGCGAGAAAGTCGTGCGGTTGTCCAATTGTCCACCACAACTGGTGAAACTTCCGGTTGTTCATTTTTAATAAATATATACCAAAACGAATCGATAAATAATCGATTCCCCATGAGTAAATCAACACCAACCAATTTAGAATTGTAGAAGCTAAGAAGATGGCCTAACTGGCCTTATAATAATTATTGTATTGTTCTGTCGCACTAAATAGACCGTAGAAAGACTACGCTATTCGCGATGGCAAGTCATGGCAAATAGGGATAGCATAATCTAATGCGAATATTGGCGCTGGAACGATTCCAATCGACGTAAAATATTCAGAAAATAAAATAATTTATATAGGGTGCTTCGCTGGAATGTGGTCACTAAATTTTATCCTCCAATTGCGATCGCATAAAATACGATATTGCGCATATCTCATTTAGGAGTCAAAGAGAGTAGACTACGCTGACAGTAGGTTATCAAACTTTTAGGGCCCCAGTGAGAAAAATATATTTACTATCCGTCGGACCCATAATGTTGCCTATCGGGTCGTAAAACGTATTTTGCTATTTAATACTTCATAAAATAGTTTATAAACGTGTGATGAATTCGGTGCGGATAGACGAGCGTAACAAAGTTGTTCGGCACAGAGTATTTTACTATCGGTGCCAGTCGTGTGGATCGAGCGAAGACGACAACAAAATGGCCACCTTGGAGATCCTCAGGGTCCAAAACTAATTCTACAAGATTCTTTAAGAATTATGTTTGAAAAACATAAACAATGTTTAACGAGATCCTCGAGGGTCCAAAACTGTTGTTTGCAACGTATTCCATCATCGATACTACTCGTGCCAATTTTATAAAAGTTATGTTTGACATGGCGACGAATAAGGACGACGACAAAATGGCCGCCTTTAGTTGGACATTCTTAAAAAGATCCTCAAGGATCTAAAATCAATCTTGCCACGAAAATGTTATTCGGAACGTGTTCCATCATCGATGCTACTCGCGTACGTTGCATAAACACGACGTTTGATATCGCGACGAGTAGAGGAGATAATAAAATGGCTGGCTCCGGTTGGATCAGCCTGTACACGTCCAATTGGAGCGAGCACTCGTCTGGCTTGCTACGACCGTCTCGATTCCCTTCGGCTGACTTTGTCTGGGTAAAAAAGCGTCGGGAAACATGCGAAACGAGAGGATGAACAGGATTAACAGGAACCGTTAACGCGGCCGGGAACGATTCGTCTGATGCATCGCGGAGTCTACTACTGAAAATCCTGTGGAAAGGAAAATCAGCTATGGTTTTGCCGCGATTCGCGGATTTCTAAAGGGTTGCCTTTAATCGCGGTCCATGCGCAACTATACAAATAGCCCTGCAGCGAACAAACACACACACACACATACACACACATAAACAAAGAGAGAGAGAGAGAGAGAGAGAGAGAGAATCAAAAAGATATTCAAAGTCCAGACGAAAGAGGAAGAGGGGCGAAAACGGCCGAAAGAAAAATTCCCCTCTCTTTACCGGAGGCGAAAGGGATAAATAAATAAAAGTAACACGCCGCGCCGGGACCGGAAAACCGGAGAAACATTACCGTTTCGAGAACCGACCGATACATCGTATATCCCAGCGTATCCAGGCTTTGGCAGAAACTCGCGCAGCGTGTAGGTTGATGCGATTTCCGAGCGTGGGAGAATGGAGTGTGTCCGGACCGATTTTGCGGCCCTCCGAGTCGTTATTGTCCACATCCGTTACCATTCCGGATGTAACGCGGGGCGAGATTAACGATTCGTCAATTAGCGAGACTAATGTATTTATGGGATGCCGGCTCGTGCTCCGGCCCATGATCTCCTCGCCTCCGTGTTTCTTTCGAAGAAAACGAACGATCCGTTTCTTCGGCCAGCAAACTCACCGCGCTATTAACAATCCGTGTTTCTCTTTTGCAATAACATTTATCAGCTCGATGCTTGATCCTTTTCCTGCTGTTTCATCGAACCTCCAAGGGAACGTCTGGCCGATAGACAACTTTCATAGAGAGCTGTACAAGTAGAGGCTTTCCCCTTCGAAATAAGCGTAGAGAGATTATTAGACGATTTTTCCTAACTTTGTTATTAAAAGAAATTATAATTGTGTCTTTCTAGTTTCCTTTGCGATGCAAATGTGTCTGTGCTAAAACAAACGAAGAGGTTTATAAGTGGAGAATTTGTTCTTCAAAATGAGCCTCGAGTGATCGTTGTACAATTATTTTCCTCCGAGGTATGCGAATAAGTTGTACAAAGGATTCGATGCCGGTAGACTATCTCCGTCTTTCGAGTTTTCTTCGCGATGCAGACGCGTCTGTGCCAAAACTAACGAAGAGGCGCCGAAAGTAGAGGCTTTGCGCTTTGAAATGAGTGTAGAGAGATTATTAGACGATTCTGTCTAACCTTGCTATTAAAAGAAATTGTAATTGTATCTTTCTAGTTTCCTTTGCCATGCGAATGTGTCTGTGCTAAAACAAACGAAGAGGTTTATAAGTGGAGAATTTGTTCTTCAAAATGAGCCTCGAGTGATCGTTGTACAATTATTTTCCTCCGAGGTATGCGAATAAGTTGTACAAAGGATTCAATGCAGGTAGATGCGGAGATTATTTCCGTCTTTCGAGTTTTCTTCGCGATGCAGACTTGCCTGTGCCAAAACTAACGAAGAGGCGCCGAAAGTAGAGGTTTTGCGCTTTGAAACGAGCCCGGGGTGATTACTGTAATATTTTTTCTCACGTGGTAGCAGGAGGAACTCGCGGGAAGACTCTGGCCGGAAATAGAAGCGAGGAGCCCGGTTCCGGAGGTCGAGGGTAGATCTCGGGAACATGTTCGGGAAGTTTGTAGGTGCGGAGTAGACCTCCTTCGGTTCCGGCGGCGTTAACTTTGATCCAACATTCGAAATGCAACGAAAGAGGCGATGGACGGAGGGTTTCTCGCGGGAACAGCCGCGAGCAAGGTCCAAGTTGGCCGCCGCCCGGGCCAGCCGATATTCCAAAGCCCAGTTTCCAGGCTTTTCAGATTCCATTACGGCCGCCAGCGGCGAGAATCAATATTTAAATTCGTAATGGGCACGGCTGGCTGCAATTATGGAACGTGGTCTGCCTCATAAAATCCACGAAATTTTCCATCGTTCTCTTTTGCCGCGGTTCTCACGGCTCGAGCTTCTTCGACGTGCATCGCCGATGATCGTATAAATATTCGCTTCTCGATCCCATTTCCTTCGAGCTATAACATTCGCAGGAGAACGAGTCTCGTAATTTCGACCGCATCCGCCGATAGATTGTTCGCGAATATATTTTTATAAACAAAAAAGACCGAGGGGACTTGGCTGATATTATTTTACGGCCAGTCCGAATTGTTATAGATCGACGCGGAAGCGTCTAACCCCGTTGCAAAATAGTATCGAGGCAGATTCGCGATGAGAATTCCGAACGGAGTCTAATAAATATCTACAGAGTGTCCCAAAAGTGTTCCAGTTGATAATATACGGTCGGTCGAACCGTTGGTAATTTACAGCCATTGCCATTCATGCTTAACCCCTTGCCTCACGATTTATTTTTATCACTGCAATGATTAAACCCTCCTCGACGTTTCTAATGGACGAACAAAATGGAAAATTTATATTTATCGCGCGTCCGCGTATTCTCCGATGGCCACGCACCGAATAAAAAGCCCAAGGAACGACTCAGTCAAGTCAGAAACAAGTCAGTCACAAGTTTAACAAGATTTTGAACATTTGGCCCGTACACCTGATGCGAAATTGACCTCTTCGGGTACTCGACAACTCATCCAAGAACCAGTGGACTATTCATAAAAATAAGCGAAGCAACTCAAAAAGGTGGACGAAAAGAAATTCAGAAAATTGAGCCTGTACACCGAAATAAATTCGACAGTTTCGCCGAAAGCCGTTGCTTTTGGGAATTCAACTGGTGTAGCGCGGTGGAATCGCCGTCTTCTGGTACTCGGCAGCTCAGTCGAGTACCATTGCTTTATTTATAAAAATAAGCGAAGTAGCGCTCCCCAACTAACCCGTCGACAGTCCCCGAAGACGACTTTTAGAAGTGCTTCTGCACAAGTGGGAGGGTCGCTTAAAGAAGGTCGTGCAAAGGGTGGTTGCATCGAAGAGGGCGCATCGTAGTAGACGAGGATTTAACCCTTTGCCTAGCGAGGGTAGAATAAAACGATGGTCGACGGGATGAATGCGGAATGGTCGATCTTTGAGACAGATCGAACGAGACTTACGGAAACGATGATGTCCGAAAGAAAATCGCGTTCGGCTGAGCGCCACTGTTCGGGACGAGTTTGAGTCGGTCGTCGAGGTAGAATTGTGCGTGGATCAATAAATCGCGCGTGGAATGGAACGGTTCGACGGAGACACGGCCCAGGGAATAAAGGGAGCTTACGGAGCTTCGCTGCGGGAATTTCGAAGCATGGTCGAACGATTTTAGGCGACTTCCGGAAGCTGCGTAGTCTCGAGACCGTCGCGTGGACGCGCGGCGCGATCGGGACACGCCGTTGCGAAGGTTAGCCTGCCGATTCGATGCGCGTCTCGATCGCAGAGTCGTCCCTTTTCGATCGTCCTCTTCGAGAGGAAAGTCGGAGAAACGAACCGCAAGGAAGGTAGAGAATCGAGGTTGAAACTGTATACAAGAGAAAACCGCGTGTGTATCCTTTCTCCTGCGGCATTCGAGCGATCGATGCAACATGGAAGACCTTTTTCGCGGTTCGTTCGAGCCGCTCGACCGGATAATTCGTAACCGGAAGACCCGGTGACCAATCGAACCGGCGAAACCCGATTACTCGCGACGCAACTGACAATAAGTACTACCACCTTAGGTGGTGACACCGGGTTTTGGAGATGGGTTCACTCTTTGATTTTTGGTGCTCCTCCCTTTGCGATTTTTGAGGTTCGGCCAACGGCATTGGCAAGCTAAATGTTCACAGATGACGTGGGAATTTTGTCAAAATGCTATCATTACGGGTGCACAGTATGTTTGGACTAGAGTAGGATCCACAGATTTTGGGGGTTTTCATCGATTTGGATGTTAGCACCTGCCCTTTTCCGAAATGGCATTTTCCGTGGCTCACGAAGGGCTCAATACCTTGCAGAATGTCTAGGGAATATATTTCTGTCTCAAAAGTTAAATTCGCAATCGAATTGCGGTCGCAGCATCATGCCAAAGTACACCTCGACCGAGGTGGCGAAACCCAGTTTCGGAGGTGGGATCGACCTTCGATTTTTTTGTGTGGCTCCCTTTGAGATTTTTAAGGTTCCGGCGACGGCATGATCAAGCCAGATGTTCATAGATTACTTGAGAATTTTTTCAAAATGCTATCATTAAGGGTGCGATTTAAGTTTGCCCTAATGTTGGAGCCAGAGATCTCGGGGGTTGTCGTCGGTTTGGACGTTGAGGCATGCCCTTTTCCAAAATGGCATTTTTCGGGGATAACGAAGGGCTGAGTACCTTGCAGAATGTCTAGGGAATATATTTCTGCCTCAAAAGTGAAAATTGCAATCGAATTCGGAAAATGGCGCCTCGAAGCGTCACGCCTAACAATGATCTCAACCGCGAGAAACAGAGATCCTGCAAGATGTATCTTTGTGTGCAAAAGTGTATATGGAATATTTAGGTTACACGCTCCTTGGATCTTGCGGATTTCTTTAGAGAACGTTGAATTCGAGGGTTCGTCGAAGGCACAAGTGGATGGTGGCTCGATCGTTAAACGACAAACTGGAGAATATCGAAGCGTCATTGGGAAATCGTTGCGACCGAATAGCAAAGGATAGGTAAAATCATTATTTTGTTTAAAGAATCCGCAGCGAAGAGGATCGGTCTACCGACAAATATCGAATTCTCCACAATTTCGAGAAATAGGATGCAACAACCGAAACAGCGATACAGCGAGCCACGAGAATCTCTCGCAAGATTCTACCGGTGGTGATTCTAGAGAACCAGGAAGACAGAGAAAGACGTGGTAGAGCGGGGTTGAAGAGATTAGCGGAAGCGATCGAGGAGAGCCACGGAGAGCGTATTTTATTAATCGGCGTGGGCGCGGGCCGCGGGTTACGTTCGGTCTATCGAGCAGCCAAATTGCTATCGCTGGAACGCCGGTGTACGCGGCTCTCTCCGCTAGAAATTGAAACAATGCTCGAAATTCCAGACACCATTATACCGTCCGTTTATCCATTAACGGCGGCCGGTTTTTCGCGGCGAGCCTGGCCCGCGCCAAACTGTTTACAAAAACACCGACGGATCGAGAGACGCGCCCGAACAGATACACGGAGGGACAGACGAACGGAGACAGCTAGATAGCGAAACGGACGGACAGAGACGGACGTATACAGAGAGAGCCAGAGAGGGAGCGAGAGGAGGAAATAAACAGAGAAACATAGAGAGAGTGAGAGATAAACGGATAAACAGAGAAACATAGAGAAAGCGAGAGACAAACTGCGGGACAAAGAGAGATATACGAAGAGAGAGAAACGAGGAGAGAGGAAGAGAGCGAATAGAGACAGGAAAAAGAGAAGAGAGAAAGAGAGTCCGATGATAGCTGCCGAAGAGAGAAAGGAATAGAACGGAGGAGAAATAGAGAGAGGTAAAGAGAGAGTGGGAGAGAGAGTCCTCGATGATAGGTGTCAAAGAGAGAAAAATATACAACGATAGAGAAAAAGAGAGAGAGTGGGAGAGAGAGGGAGAGTGTTCTCGGTGTTAGGTGCTGAAGAGAGAAAGAAATAGAACGGAAGAGAAGTACAGAGAGTGAAGAGAAGAGATAGAGAAATAGAGAGAGAGAGAGAGAGAGAGAGAGAGAGAGAGAGAGAGAGAGAGAAAGAGAGGAAGTTGAAGAGAGAGATAAAAAGAGAGAGAGTGCAGGCCCGATGATAGGTGCCGAAGAGAGAATAGGAGAGGGAGAGAGAGTCCAGCCTCGATGAAAGGTGCCGGAGATAAAACGGTCTCGAAAGGCCAAGGAACAATGAGCGCGTTTCAATTATCCCGCGTGTAAAAAAATCCGCTTATGTCCTCTACTAACAGGGCGGTATCGACCCCGCGGCACAGGCCAGAACTTCGACAAATAGCGTTCCCGCGGGGATTTTAGGGAAATCTGGAACGGTGCCAATACCGTTCCCTACCAGCAACGGAGTAACATCGGCCCCCGCGCCTCTTTCACTCTCTCTCTCTCTCTCTTGCTCTATCCATCGCTATCCTCCCTCTCTTTCTCTCTCTCTCTTCTCTCTGAGCGAGTTTATACTCGCAGTCGTTTTTCTCGACCAGTATTTTCAGGTTTATTCGGTCGCCAATGGGACGAGTTACGCGCGGATGCCAGGCGACGTCGGCGGCGTATCTCGTCCGCTTCCTTCCTCTCCGAGCAACGACATTCCCCGGGTTTATCGACGCTACGCGAAACTGAAGTCTCGCGTTCGGGCCAGTCCCGGCCCGTGGAAACGACCGACCCAGTCGCGAAATTGCCTCGGGCACGTCGAGCCGGCTGCTTATCGCCAGAAATTCAACGCCGATAAGATCGTACGAGTTTAATCTCGTTCGGCTCTGCGCGGACGCGCGGCTACTTTTACCAATTTCGAGAGAAAGCCTCTACTTCACGCATTCGGCTTTTCACGGACATATTCCGCAACGGATTTTCCACTTTTCCCGACACGTCGAAGCGTTGATAAATCGCGAACAGTTTAATAGAGGATGCTCGTCGCAACCGGAAAGTGCAGAGAGAGAGAGAGAGAGAGAGAGAGTAGGCCCATGTATCCGCAATGAGCCAAAAACACGTCACCTAAACGAGCCCATTTGCATCCGATGATTAAACGAGCGGACTGATCCGGGGGGAGAGCGTGTGCGCGCGCCAAGCCAAACGAAATCTGCAACCCTAAGCGAAAGTTGGTTCATCAGCAATCTCGATCGATGCAACTTTAAATCCCTCGCGTCCCGGCACGGTCTTGCAGAGGTTTGAATAGACGGCATGAGTCAGAACCCTTTGACCCTTTGGCGCGCACGAAATACGAGCGGCATTGTGCAAACTGACTTCCCCTCGGCTGTCTGGCTGTCGCGACTGCAATCCGAGGATTCCAAGTTGTCCGAAAAGGTCGCGAATACTCGCGCGAATCTTTTCTTTTTCCATTTTCCGTCGCGAACACGTCGCTGCTCCCGCGAATTCTCGCCAGAAAACGCGGAACGCGGTCGAACCGCCTCCGACCCTTTTCCAGAGGGGTGTCCGAGGCTGCTTCAACCCCTTCGTTGGACGAATTTCTCAATTTCCGGGCATCGAGGAATGCGCGTCGCAAATTCACTGCAATTAATTAAATCGTTACTCGCTGGTCAAATTTGCCGATCGATGCTCGTCAAAAAAGATCGATAGACTCGAGTTTTTCACAAATTCGTCGTTCTAACCGCGACGAACGAAAACGTTACCCAACGATTAAGTTCCCCCGACGTTAGCTCGAGTTACTGAATGCTTAAGTTCGATGTTTAAATTGAAATTGAAGGTTGCAACATCGAAGGAGAATACCGAATAGATCGAATCGAGTGTTCGAGTAGACGATGCGTTTTTGGCGGAGCACAGATGCGGGCGAGCTGTTCTCCTTTCGATGGGGAAACGGGTGGTATACGTTGCCGGTCGGTTAACCGCGAAAATCGCTGATTTTACCGGCGAGTCGTAACTCGTCGCGAGCCAAAACGATCGCGTCCGTTGCGGTGAACCGATTGGCTAAATGCCTGCGTGCGGCAACAGGTAGATTTACAATGACGATTTAACGAACGAAACAATTTCGATGGTTCCGGGGGAAGCGGAGAAGAGGGTGTCCGAATGGATGCTTGCTTGCGCGCGCGCGTGGTTCTCGAGTGCAACCCCCATGGAAAATAAATAGAAGCCGATCTCGTTTGTTCCTATCTAGAAACCGAGCGAATTTCTGTTGGAAGACGTAGCCGGAGGACCGAGGCGCACAATGGGGTCCCGTTGCTCGTTCGCGGATAGATCGATCCATTATATCGTGAAACTCGATCGACCTTCAACGGGGGAAGCTCGGCTTCGACTCTATCGCTCGGCAGCGTCTTCTCGCTTCGTTAGCCATGCTAATAGTTCGAAACTCGACGGAGCTCGTTCGAAAGAGCTTCCCGTTCAGCGAACGCGTCGGAACTCGGCGACTCCGCAATTCGATTCGAGCCGATTCGATTTCGATTTCGATTCCGTGTCGACGTGGAATTCGAAATCGGCCGAGCCGATTCGCGGAAAGTTGTTCGCCGGGACGAGCGTTTTCGTGTTTCGAAGCGGCTTTGGCATCGAGTGGAAACCAGTGGAAACGAGTGGGAACCAACGGATCCGAGCGGAACGAGCGGAACGAGCGGAACGAGTGGAACGAGTGGTACGAGTTCGCGAAAAAGTCAACTGCAGCCGAGCACACGGGCTTGTAGCCCGGTAATTAAAAGCTCGACTCGGGTTCGCGTCGGCCAGGCCGAATTTCCATGTAAACGACGTCGCGCGACACGCGTGTCTCCGTCCTCGACGATCTAAAGATAGCGATCCGACGAGACGAGACGAGACGCCGCGGACGGAACTGTCTCTCGTCGTTTTCCAACCACTCGAAATAGCCCGGAACTCCGGACGAACCGTCCGATATACTTTTCGGGATTTCAAGGCTTTTCCAAATCCTGCACGCTGGCTCTGAAATCGGCGAAACTCGGGGACCAGGAAGGCGAATCGCGTCGACGATTCTACGCGAATCTTTTAACGCATTGACTGCCAAACCAGCAGCCGCAAAAATTGCATAAAGTCGCAGCAAGTTATCGAGTGTAATAAAAATTGAAAGAACAAAATCTATGACACCGAGTAGTTCTCCAACCTTCTTGCATTTCCCGGACCACCGTCAGATTGGATGTAATGAATATATTAACGTGAAAATTCATTTAAAAATGTTGGAATTTATTTCATATAATTCGTGCTTCTAGAGAAGCTATTAAAATATATCAATTTTATTTAATATTTTACAATATAGTGGAGGTTTATTTTATACTCATATTCCATTAAAAATCGCACAAATAATTGCGTGACCCTTATGTGGGTGACCTGGCAGCCAAAGTGTTAATTCGCGTTACCCCTCGACGTGAAGGGGCATCGTATCTAGCGAAAGACTCGCGTAGGGAACAAGTATAAATAACCGTGTATACTTAAAAGGCAGAAGACGAAGCGAGTACTCGCAGGTGTACCCAAAAAGAACCTTAAAAGAAAGATAAGTAAAAGTTATCGTTGGAAACACGAGCGCATCGTTCCTACCTGCCGTCCTGCCTGCGTTCGCGGACTCCAGGCAACGCAGGGATTAAATGATTATTTATCTTAAGTTAACGCTGGAACTACCGGACCAGTCAAAATGACAGGTTCGTAATCTTTTCTTTCACAGTTCGAAAAATTATGAAAGTATCTTCATTGGAAAGGTTCGAATGAATTTCTTCATTGAAGCAGAAATAGAAATAGAAAGCATTGCAATAGAAATGGGACAAGATCAGAATAGATGCAGTCTGGTTGTTATTCAACCGTAGTTCAACCGTTAAGTCATGAAGCATTTGGATTCTTGAAGGAATTAAAAGGCACCGCGTAATCCACGTAGAAAAATGTTATTCCGCATAAAACTCCGCGATTCAGCGTTCAGCATTCAAAGGGACAAATTTCATTGAACTTGAGCGAAGTTGAAATTCGATTTTATTCGGCGTTTCGACGATCCCGGGGCCGTTGTGCGTTTCGGCCGTGGTATTCCGCGTTGAAACGCGTAAGAGGGGAAAGGAAAAAGAGAGGAAAGAGAGAGAGTACGAACGCGGTCGAGTTTTCAGTTTCGATCGACGGATATTCGCGAGCACGGCAATTGGCTTTCACTGAAAACGAATAAAGGCTTGGAACGGCGACAATGGTGCCGATGGATTCCCTCGTCGCGGAAAGCACAGACGGGCCCGGGGAAGGAACGAACGAGCGACGGATAGATATCGAACAAAAGACTTCTCATTGCCGAGCTACGGGGAGTAGAATCCTTTCTTTGGCAAAACGAACGGGACAAGAGGGGACCGGGAACAAGAGGAACGGAGAACGGAAGGAATCGAGGCGAGGAGACCCACTCGTTTTCCTGTCTCCGGTTCCAGATTTCACGGCGACCAGAGTATCGCTACGCGTGCTTTCAATCGCGCAGCGTATTTCTACGCGTCCTTACTGTCCCACAACGTATTCCTCCGCGTGCTTTCCATCGCGAAACGTAATTCTTAGCGCGTACCACACCGCGAACGTATTGTTTCGTGTCCTTTCTGTCGCGCTACTCATTGCTACGCGTGCTTTCATTCACGCAGC
>CM052085.1:1566146-1580103 GCA_028453745.1 Agapostemon virescens
GCTTTCTATCGCGAAACGTAATTCTTAGCGTGTACCACACCGCGAACGTATTGTTTCGCGTGCTTTCTGTCGCGCTACTCATTGCTACGCGTGCTTTCATTCACGCAGCGTATTTCTACGCGTCCTCACCGTCCTAAAACGTATTCCTCCGCGTGCTTTCCATCGCGAAACGTAATTCTTAGCGCGTACCACACCGCGAACGTATTGTTTCGTGTCCTTTCTGTCGCGCTACTCATTGCTACTCTTGCTTTCATTCACGCAGCGTATTTCTACGCGTCCTCACCGTCCTAAAACGTATTCCTCCGCGTGCTTTCTATCGCGAAACGTAATTCTTAGCGTGTACCACACCGCGAACGTATTGTTTCGCGTGCTTTCTGTCGCGCTACTCATTGCTACGCGTGCTTTCAATTGCGCAGCGTATTTCTACGCGTCCTTACTGTCCCACAACGTATTCCTCCGCGTGCTTTCCATCGCGAAACGTAATTCTTAGCGCGTACCACACCGCGAACGTATCGTTTCGCGCGCACAATGCTATGAAACGAAATATTTTGCTTGTAGGTATGTCGCGGAATGTGCGGACAATGGATTCCTAATGTTAAAGCCCGCTGGCGATCGAATTGCGTTCGCGATGGTAGGACACACCTAAGTGGTTTACCTAAGTCTCACCTAAGTGGTGGAAAATTGGTTTTTGGAGGTCGGTTCGCATAATGATGTTTTTCTAAGCCCCTGCGAGGGATATCGCGGTGGGACCTTTTGCGTCGTCGGGCTTAAGGTTCGCGGTTTACGCATGATTTTCGGGTAGGGAGATTTCGCGAGCCACGCTCGGAGTATATTTTCGAAATTCGCAAAGCATGGAGAGATTTAGCGTCGCGCGGGACGCGTGCGCCATCGCGACCGCCGAACGAAACCATCCTCTCGTGTTTTGCGGCTTACCGTCTCGCAAAAGCATTCTTCCGTGTCCCCGCGTTTGATAGCACCGCGCATTGGCTTAATATGCGATCCCAGCCGGGCAATATCATTTTTATTTCCACTTATGTATCGTCTGTTCTTTTGTTTCATTTTACTCGGCTCTCGGGGACCGAGGAGAGAATCCGGCGCGAGGAAGTCGCTTGTTATTCCCTAACCGCGTTTCCAATTTTTTGGGAATTACTTGCGGAATGTTATCGCAAAACTGTTTCGCCGTTTGCTGCCGTGTTCGCGTCAATTTTTGCGACTAAAGCGCGCAGCCGGAACCGTATCGTTTAGCGGTTTGTTATTACAGTTCTCCCGGACGTTGTTGCCTTTATATAAGAGCCGGTGATTGAACGACAAAAGTTACGTTCTTTAACTGCTCGACGTTAAATTTACGACACTCGCGTTTATTCACATTTTCAGCCGTTCTTTCGGCGACATTTATTCGGAGAAATAAACTTTTTGAATAATTCTTCATTGCCTTGCAGTCCTGGCAACAGCAATTTAAAAAGTACAGTCGTTCTCGCGAACCCTGTGAACCTTGCGTCAAGAATTATTCGAATAGTTGAAGCTATAGTCATTACGAATTGTTAAAATTGTTGAAGCTGTAACCGAGGCAACATAGGGATTCCTGAAACAATTCTAAGCAACTTTTCTCTTTGTCGCTTTGTGATTTACCGCTTCGTTTTCGAGTTATTAACGAAAAACCCGGACCAATGACAGCGTAGCGCAACGTCACGTTCCAGAAATCATGGCGGCTGGTCGCCTGGTAAGCCCGCCTTCGCCGCGCTCCGATTGGTCCGTGGTTTTTAATTGATAACTCGAAAACTAAGCGTCGAATCGAGAATCGACAAAGGAGAATGTCGCTCGAAATCGTCTCAGGAGTCATCCATTTGAAATTGAACTTTATGGGACACCCTGTACGATTGCCCGTAGGATCATCCGTCTCCTTCGTCAAGCGATTCGGCTAATTGCGAAAACGCATGCAACTGGAATTAGGAGCAGCACACTTCCGAGGCGCCATCTTCCCATAACTTTGCGCAAACATCGCTGCGAAAGGGCTGTTCGGATAGCAGAGCGTCCGTATAATAGGGGCGAAAGCTCGCTAGGGTTTCGCACGGCAATACGAAAGCAAATTACTCCTTCGGCCGGGCCGACGAGACGAATCAAGGCAGATAAACAAAGCAGCAATCTCCTTTGTTAACTATCCGAGGAACGCGACTCTGTCGTTCTCGAGTAGTCACCGCGTATATTATTACTCTGTCTTTGCCAGAGCTGGCTGAAATTCTGGAAAACGGATTGCACGGTTTAAACGCGACGCCATTTTAAACGGATAATAATCTTATTCTAGAATCCTAGTACATCGAACAACTAACAGGACACAAAATATTAACTTGCGTATGGAGTTACGAAACGGGTAACATCGAGATACAAGAAACTACAGCATTTTCGAGGTCGTCGCGTTAAGTGAACAAAATTTATTTCACATTCGCAATTTATTCTCTCTCTGCATGAAAAGATTATCTTGGCTAACGAAACGGTAAACACTGAAGTGAAAGAAGCTACAGCATATCCGAAGCGGAGTCATCGAACGGCCAAAATGTGTTGCACGTGTCCAATTGATTCACCCTCGCGAATGAAAAAGCCGGCCCGATATCGCGGTCTGGCATCGTTACGAAATAAAAGCCTCCGTTTTCGAAAGCGCGCGCGGGCGCGTGCGCGACTACTGTTCCGAGTGCAACGGATTATTTAGCAATTCGCGATAACGTTTCGCGAAGCGAAATCTTTATGACGAAAGCGTTCACCTTTGCCGTCTCGTTGGCCGTAGTAGTACGGGATCCTTTCCAGCTAACTATCGCGTTTACAAATTCCTTATTTCGTGCTTTGGCCGGTCCGGAGGTGCGCTTTCGAGCCAATGCGCGTTGCGCTGGACTAGACCGGCCGACGGGGCGGGGAGCGAAGGGGGCGGGGCGAAGAAGGGAAAGGGGTTTCGTTGGGCGTGCGACGAGGGACAGGGGGTGACGAGGTAGCCGTGGAAAGAAGCGCGCGAGCTCGAATCGAGAGAAATCGAGCGGTCGCTGCTAATTCAAGAGGGTCTCTCGAACGGAGCGCGAGACGGAGGAACGTGTCGTGTCGGCGCGATAGAATGCCAGAGCGGAAGGAAGGCGCGCGTGCTACTCGCTGGCGGATGCGAGGAGCGAGACGAACGGCGAAATCGGAGAGGGTGGAAAAGAGAGAGGGAATTGGAGAGGGAGAGAGAGAAAGGGGAAAGGAAAGCTCGGATAGCGGTACGGGGAAGGGGATGGCTGAGCGCTCGGAGCTTGAAGCTGGGGGTTGAGGGCTGGGGGCTGGGAGTCGGGGGCTCGGGGGCAGCAGGTTCGGTGGACGGCGGGTCGACGTCGAGCTCTCAGTCTGTCCTGCGCCGTCGAAACGAGGGTAGCGTCGTTCGACGTCGACGCGACGTCGAGCGCGACGAGTCGACGAGCCGAGGAGCCGACGAGCCCGTGCCCCTCAGTCCGCGTTCGCTCGCCGTCTCGAGCGCGACATTTTTTGCGCTTCGAATCGCGCGATCGCGCGTGCCTTGCCTTTCTCGCTTCTTCGCTCTTCGCTCTTGTCCTGTCGTCCTTGCTCTCTCTTTTTTGCTCCTCGTCCACCCTTAAACCTTCTTCCCTTCACCCTTTTTCTTCTTTTTCTCTCTATCTCTCTCTCTTTCTCTCACTCTTTCTTTCTTTCTTTCTTTCTCTGTCTTTCTCTTTCTCTCCGTTTCTGTCTCTGTCTCTCTGTGCGTCTCTCCGCTTCGCTGTTCCGTCGCTTTCGCATACAGTTTCGCGACCCTCCGAATTACGGAGTTCGTTCGACGAAACCAACCCCGGGCTCTCTCGTTTCGTCGCTCGGCCCGACCGGTTGACCGACGTCCGGTGCTGGCTTCCGTTTAATTGCCAGCCCGTCGTCCAAAGGATCCGACACGACCAGCTCTCTGCTACAAGGATTTAGAAGCTGCGAGCTCGTCGGGACCGCCGATCGAGGTACGTGTTCTCTCCCTGAGACTTCTCATCTCGCTATCTACGAGTGCGACACCCCCGCGGAAAAGGGGATAGATCCTTCCGACCCGGACGGGAACGAGGAGGTGCGTACAGTGACCGTGTGCGAACTCTTTCTTTCTCATCTCTTCCGTCTCTCTCCATATATATATTTATATTTTCTTCTCTTTCATCCCCCCTCTCTCTCTTTACATGTACTCATATTTCTCTGTATATTTTCTTCTAGTTTTCTCTCTTTCTCTCTCTCTGTAGATACGGGGTGTCGCCAATCCAGGGGCGAAAGCCACGAGCAAGTGAATTTGCTCGGGAGATTACCTCGAAAATGTAGAACAACGGTAATCCTACGGAAGCGGGTCAAATACGACTGTGTTTTTACCGTGTATTCATTGAAGTTACGAAATTGGTTATTCGATTATACTTTGCAATAATCCGAATAGTTTAAACCTTGCCATTTTCCTGAGACAATAATTTACCTGTCGGTTTTAATGCTCGACGACCTCCGAAACGTCGAGTTGAAAAATTCAGCGAATACGCGTGCTGGCTGACAGGGATAACGGTTGGTGCGTCTGTTCACGAACGACCCATTCTACTTCCTCCCAAATACCGACCACGCGAGCCCAGTGGACGTTTAAACCGATTCTTCTTTAAAAAACGGAAGCTGCAAACGAAGAAACATTTGCCATTCTTTCCGACATGCCTTTTCGCGTAGGTTATCCTCTTCGGGGTTGGCATCTTCGGTTCGGTGACACCCTGTGCATCTCTCTCTCTCACTCCAACAAGCCGAATCTCCATATCTGTCCATCTATTTATCTACGTATCTCCGTCCATTTGTCTCTCCATCTATTTGTCTCTCTATCTGTTTGTCCCTGTGCGTGTATCCGCGTCTCTGGCGAATCGTCGCGGCAGATGTTGCCCCGTAATCGGTTCAATTAACGGGGACATTGTTCCGTGCAGAGGCGCAACGTCGCCCTTGGGCTGTGCACGGCTCCAGTCGTGATTCTCAGTCCGCGCGATTAACCCGTCTCTTCGATGCATCGTTGACGCCGAGAGGGAAGTCCGAGTGACCTTAATTCGCCGCCGAGATGGATCGTACGGGAGCGTAAAGAAAAATGGTGCCAAGCGTATACTACGCGAGTACAAGGTCCGTTGGATCGCGCGCGCGTCAATCGTCGTCGGTCGCCGCGGTTAAACGCTTTTCGCGGAGAACGACGTCGTCGTCTCTTGACGATCCGTTCTCCCGTCATCTTCCATCCTCCATTCGTTCGTTTGGCTAATCTTCCGACTCCAGGGATCGCTGATTCTTTTATCGATCCTCCCGCTTCCCGAGATTCTGTCAAAAAAAAAAAAAAGAAAGAAGCACTCTTCCTTTTTCGATCTCTCTAAACGAATATATTCACGCTGACATACTCCTACAAGCTTTACCGTTTATTTAAACGAGCATTACTGTTTATTTAAGCAAGCATTACGGTTCATTTAAACGAGCATTCGGTTCAACGACTCGAAAACGAAGCATTAAATCGCAAATCGACGCAGGAAAGAGTTGCTCGTAAAATCTCACGTTCGAAATTTCTTCAAACTTTGCAAGACACCTGGTAAAATCGAAAATCTATCGAATATCGTTGCTGTTCGTTTAAACAAACATTATTATTCATTTAAGCAAGCATTACTGCTCATTTAACACTTTGACTGCCACATCACCCATATATGGATGACAGAATTATTTGTACATGTTTAAAAATAAATTTGTACGTTAATATATTCGTTGCATTAAATTTAATTGATATCTGAAGAATACAAGAAGGTTGATAGATAACTATATGCCATACATTTAAAGTTTTCAGTGGCTGCTTCATTAAATAAATTAATTTGATTTAATGGAATTTTTGAGGTCGTCAATTGGGCAGTTAAAGTGTTAAACAAGCATTGCGGTTCAGTTAAACAAGCATTACCGTTCATTTAAAGAAGCATTCGGTTCCACGAGCCGAAAACGAAGACTCAAATCGCGAATCGATGCAGGAAATAGTTGCTCGTAAAATCTCCGATTGAAATTTCTTCGAAGTTTACGAGACACCCGGTGGATATTGCACGGTGTTCGGAATCTGCATCGCTGGTCTGACTCGGTGTCACGGAGCGAGGAGCCAAACGGATGACGAATTATTCTTCGTTTGCATATTCGAGGTTGGAATCGTGCACAGGTAGAATCACGTTTCGAAGAAACAATTCGTTCATCTTCCATCGCGTGCTTCGCGACAGATCGATGTTGCCTTCGGTATCGAGTGCACCCGTTCCCGCGAGATCCCGATTTCGAGATCTGGATCTCGATTTCGTTGTTCTGCAGGCCGGAGATTGGAAACTGTCGAGGATGGGGTCAAGAATGTCGAACGGCGGACATTGCGGGTGGTTGGCGCGCATTTACGTCGGTAATCCGAGCCAGGTCGCCGTGCCGGCAAAATTTAAAGGGGAAGTCTCGTGTAAACGCTGGAAAATCCAATAGTTTCCAGCAATTTTTTTCCAGAACTTATGGCACTTCTTGTGCTATCATTTTTTTTGTAATCGATTCCGCTGCTGTCGCGTGCATCGCTCGAGAAATCGCTTTCTCTCGTATTTTTTAAAACTATAAAATATTAAAATTGTTTTTCGAATTTTTCATAGTCGAACGAAAATATCATGCCCTTGTCATAGCGAGTCAGCCTCGTGTCTAAAATATTTTAAATAAGTTTTAATAAATATAAATATTATAATAGTCTGAACAATATTAATATTGTGCCTTTCTTTTCAGAATCTTTTATTCTTTTCTCTAAATTATTTATTAAAATTATAAGAATATTTCTGTGAAAACTTTTACACAAACTTTTCTGTGAAAACATATATTAATATAAAAGTTGTGCAAACTTTGAATAATTGCAACTTTGTCGTTGTTATAAAGCAGTGTATATTAGCGTGGTTTAATGCTCCGTCGATCTATTGTTAAAATAGAAGAATCACTTTTGCAAACGAAGCCGACGATGATCTATCATTGTACGTCACGGAAAGGGTTAACCCCTTGTCATATTATGACGAGTCGGACTCGCGTTGAAGATTTAAGTAAAGTCTGAAAAATATAAATATTATACCTTTCTCTTCAGATTATTTTATTCTTTTATCTCAATTATTTATCGAAATTATAAGAATATTCATATAAATAAAAATTGTGTAGCTTGCCAGCGTTTTCAGAAAACTACTCCCTGGAGGAGGTGGTTTCAATTTTTTGGAGGAAAGCCGTTCAGTCTTTTGCATTAGGATTTTGCATACGCGTTCGTCGGTGTTCCAAGCACACGCGTGATTTTTGCAAAGCGAAAGTAACGACAATTGCACGAGTTACGTGTTATTTTCCGTAGAGTACGATTCGGAAGACATGGATCGACGGTTGACATGATTCCGAACATGAACCTGGTCCTAGAGTTAATAAAAAAGCTGAAACTTCCAGAATAACCGATACCGATAAAAAAGAGAGTATTTTAAAAATGTTACAGCTCCGGATTAGGTTTTCCCAGGATTTTTCCACGGATTTTTCACTGATTTTTTTTACACGGTTTTGTAGACTCGGTAATACCGCGCAAGTCTCGTTTCCACTTTTTAGAAAAGCTTTTTAAAAATTTGCTGTTTGCCGAGGTATTCCACAAAAGATAAAAAAAAAAAAAAGAATACCGACACTTCGCGAAGGGTTGCTTTTAGCCCTTGACGCCGAGAAGTGGCAGGAGAAGATAGGGGTTGTATCGTATAATTTTTCGAACTTACGGGTTCGCGAACTTCCTTTGTGAGTGGACGTTGCGGTGCGAGAGGGTCGAAAGGATAGAGCCTCGATTATCCGAACCGGAGAACCGGATGCAGGGTGCTCCGGCCCATCGTCGAATAAAACCGCATCGCTCGATAGCAGTTTGCCGTTTCTGGCAGAGTCCGGTGCATACAGGTCGATTAGAAACGCGGACATCCGTCTGATTTTCCGAGAGTTCGTCGAACCTGCGGTTTCCATTAGCCGCATCCATCGTGTTCCCCGTACGTCCCTTCGACGCATCGTCGAGTGAGATCTGGCCGTTCGACGTCGACGTCGACGGGAGACGGTTTTCAAAAGCCCTGAAAAGCCCCCTCGGCAGTTTTCCGCGACTAACCGTTCGAGTTGTCGTCGAATAACACCGTCGCGCCGGTTTTTGTCTGGGAAACTCGCACTCGCTCGCAACCGGCAACTCGATCGATTCGAATATGGAAATCGATGTCCAATCCGCGGAACGGGGAGAGCCGTCTTTTCGGATTTCAACGGCCGGTTCGATTAACCGTTCGCTTTCGAACGGTAAGGCGTCGCTAAAAATTGCCGCTATTATTTAACCCTTCGTTTGCAACGCGAATCGTTTATGTTCCCAGCGAATTTCGTGCTCGAATTTCTCCGTTATCGATATTTATTTTTTACCGTTCAGGCTTTCAACGGATCGAGTTCTTACGATTGGATAGCAAAATGGGCGCTCCGATACGTGTACTCTGGGGTTTTTGCAAAGTTTTAGGAAAATTGGTACGTCGTTATTTAAGCCGCCGTTTGCAATTTCGATCCTTTACGCCCGCAACGAAATTTCACCGTTTGAAATTTTTATTCGGTAGTATCGATGTTTTAAACTTTTGATGTTACTGCGATTATATGTTAAAATAGGGGCTTCGATACGTGTACTGGGTTTTTTGTAAACTTCTGTCAAAATCGTTACGTTGTTATTTGAGCCCCCGTTTGCAAGCTGGATCGTTTATGTGCCCAACGAAATTTCACCCTTTGCAACTTTTATTTGTTAGAATTGATGTTTTAAACTTTTCACGTTACTGCGATTTTATGTTAAAATAGGGGCTTCGATACATATACTGAAGTTTTTATAAACTATTATTTATGACTCCGTTTGCAATCTGGATAATTTATTACTTAAACTTCTGCTTTCGATTTGGAGCATTTATGTCCGCAACGAAATTTCACCCTTTGCAATTTTTATTTGTTAGAATTGATGTTTTAAACTTTTGACGTTACTGCGATTATATGTTAAAATAGAGGCTTCAATACATGTGCTGGAGTTTTTATAAACTTCTATGAAAATTCGTAGGCTATTATTTAAGTCTCCGTTTACAATCTGGATAATTTATTACTTAAACTTCTGCTTTCGATTTCGAACATTTTCGTCCGCAACGAAATTTCACCCTTTACAAGTTTTATCTTTTACCATCGATAGTTTAAATGGTTTATGTTTATACGGTTGTATATTACAACGGAGGCTTCGATAAATATCCTGGAGGCATTGTAGACTTTCGTAAAAATAGTTACACTATTATTTAATCCCTCGTGAACAACTTGAATCGTTGATGCCCGGAGAGGAATTTTTCGTTCTCGTATTTCTCCGTTTCCGGTATCTATTTTTCCCCAATGAATTCTTTAAACATTTAACGTTCGCACGACTGCATATAGAAAAATGGTGACTTCCGTACATATGCTGGATTTTTTAAAGTTCTCCCCAAAAAATTGCCACTCTGTTACTTAACTCTTCAACCTGTTTCGCGTTCGGGGTCGAAATTCCGTTCTCGAATTTCTCCGTTTCTACTATCTATTTTTCCTGCCAACGAATGCTTTAAATGTTTAACGTTCGCGCGATAATATGTAAAAATAGGGACTCCAATATATAATCTAGATAATTTTAAAAAATGTTTCATTAGCCGGAACGGGGTTGAAACGGAATTGCCCGGGGGTATCAACGACCCGGTAGCAAACGGCGTCGATAAAAACAGAAATTGCAGACGGGGGATTAAATTAATTCCCGCATCGCCGTGTTTGCACCTAAGAAATTGATAAAACCGTAATCGTTGCAAATACGAGTAATAAACCTCGCATGCGCGAAACTAAATGAATCACGTACCACGGAGAAATGTTATTCCAGAACAGGCTCGCGAGGAAGAAGTGTCTCGGTTTCGAACAAAGAACAGCTTCCAGCATAAAGGGTTAACTTCACCCCTCGCGATATTTTCCATTACGTAAATGGCGATCGTCTTTTGCCATAGTTCCTCGCGATCTCGTTGTCTCGCGGATCGAACCGTTTGCAGTTTCTCTTTCTTCATCGTTTCTTCGCCGATTCTTCTCGTAACGTTGAATCTCATTGCGCCCCCGATCACCCTCGCGACGTCGCCGAAAGAAAATCGCTTCGCGAATATTTCCTTTCGCATTGCAAACGTCCGCGAATTTGTTCGCGTTCTATTTGCAAATTTCAATTCTTTTGCAAATTTCATCGTTTCTTGGCGCATCAAAGTATTGTCCCTATCGTCTAACCGGATAACACGGAATCGCTGAAGTAAAATCGCTAAAGTAAAATCGGTAAAGATTGTCCAGGAATCGCTGGTCCACCGGCGCTCGCGTTGCCGCAGAGATACTCGATAGTTAACTCCGAGCGAATCTCGGGGGTTTATGGTTTTTAGCAACGATGTAAATTGACCGAAGTTTAGCGCGAAGTTACGGTAACCGGAGCTCCACCGCTGGACTCCGGAAGTTTACGCGAAACGAGCTTGTGAGCGATCGAGTAGATGATCGAGCAAACCTTCGTCCTAGCGCACATCCTCGATAATGCGTTGGGGGACTCGAGTATGAAACACGGTGACTTCGTGTACTCGCCGGACGACGATTTATTTCAAGGGGACGCAGCGGGGAGTAACCCGTAAATCGCCTAATCGACGATGAGCGTGCAATCGTCGGCGATTTTTCACTCGTTTCTTTCTCTAGACGCTTCTGCACGTTTTTTGACCTCGATTGTAAAAATATGTAATTCGACGATCTTGAAATCTGTGGAAAACCGACCTCCAAGTAAAAATAGAAAAGCGACCTCCAACGGATTTAAATTTTGGTATATATTTATTAACATTTATTTTATTGAAATAAAAGTTAGAATTAAAATTGCTCGTAGTGCAAAGGGTTTACACGTCGACGCCGGTGTGCATCACCATCGAAATAGGTTTATGTTATTTATGTTATAATAGTGAAATCACAACAGTTCAATGTATAAACATTCGGGTGCCGACGTCAACGTGTTAATGCAAATTCGAACACGAGTATGTATAACAAAATTCCGCACGATGATAACGCGCTTCTTCGCACCGATATTTTCCAGATCCCGTCGATAATCACGGAGAGACGTCGCAGCGTCGACGACAGCGTCGGCGACGACAACGGGAACGACAACGACAGCGACAACGACGTACCGTCGTCGGAGGCATCGGGAGCCGATCGGGGCGGCCGTCGACCGATCCAGTGCCAAAGCGTCCGTCGAAGAGAACCAGTGCCAAAATTCGCGAGCTTCCGCGACCGAGAAGACGCGGATCGTCCTCGGTGTCGAGCGTGGAGGAAACCTGGGAAAGTGCGGCGCGATAAGAACGATAAGAAACGGACGAGCGATACGCTGCAGAAGAGCGAACGATGAGAAGACCTGTCCCGTCGAGGAAGAAACGATCGTGGTAGGCGCCCGTCCAGGGTGCACGGACGTGGATCTTCCTGGATCCGTGTCGATCGTTGTGATGGTCTCGGGGTGGTGTCCGTGCGTGCCTCTTGGCCGCCCGGAATCACCGGTGCAGCAACAATCGGCCTCGACGTCGAGGTGTTTGGGCAACGACGGCGCGGCTCCGTACACCGTCAGCGCCGCGACAGACCACGCAGAAATGGTCCAGATGTTCTACTACGAGAACCGCGGGAAATGCTGCAAGAAGCTGCTCCGATACGACGGATACCCTAACAAGGTGAGACAGCTTTTCTATTTACGCTTCTCCGTCCTCGCGGGACCGATACGCGACTCAGCGGTCGTTGCAAAGTTTCTTTTCTCTGGTGAGAAACGTCGAAAAATTGGTTTCCCTTATTTCGAACCGACCACGCTGCCGTAGTAGCGCTCCACTTCCTACCCTTGCCAACAGAGGTACGATCGAACGACTTTCCCGCTGGTACTCGATCTTTTCAGTGCCACCGAAGCGCGCGAAACTCTGAAAATCTGACTCCAGAATGGAGTCACTATTCCGATAGCCACTGTAAAAGTTTCGCGCTGCTGCCGAAACTACCAGGATTTCTAACTAAAAAATTCTGAAGAACTAAATTCTAAAATAATGTTTTTACGTAATTAAATAGGAGAAAGTCTGTCGAAGATTATTAAACAGAATTTATGGCTTCACCCTCGATCGTAATACAGGGTTAAAATTTTACATTTAAGTCGGCCGAAGATCATTTTTGATTATTTTTGAACCAAAGACGGTCGCACTTACCGCGACAGTACAGAGAGCGGAAAAACGCGCGCTTACGTCGCTCGCGCGGCGCAATGCAGCCTCGGCGAGAGCAGAATTTTTCCCTGGTTCTTTTCTTCCCCGTATCCCCGCGAGACGTTTACGTTTTCCTTTCGGCGGTCGGCACGATTTCACGAAGAAAGAGAAAGCCACCGCGAAAAGAACCGAGACCCCTTTCAGAGGCTGATATCTTTAATCGCGCCGACGCGGGTCGACGCGACGCGTCGCGACGTTAAAGACCGTCTACGACACTGAAAGTCAGAGGGGTCGAGCCTCCTAGGCCATTCAACGAGCTAAACAATGCTCCTTTTTATCGAAACTACCAAACGCCCCCGGGGGAGCACGGCAGACGACGTCGGGCCGCGCGTCTGCGTTTTTCCGTCTTCTTCTCTCTTTTCCAAAAGCGACCAGAGAAAGAGAATCCGCACGATTAAAAAACGCTCCGCGATCTTTCCGCTCCCGATTCGCGAGCCAGCGGTCTCGCGAGCTGGAACGAATCGTTCGAAGCAGGCGGAAGTAATGCGGGTTCCGCAACGCTGTTGGATTTTTACGAGATCAACGCAATATTTTACGACCGATCGGGAATCGCTTTCTCTCTCCTCTCTCTCTTCCTCTCGCAAAATCCGCCTTTTAGCTCTGGCGGACGAACTCCGAGTCGCAAGAGGCCGCCCGCGCCTATCGTCGTTCCACAAAGGAAAAGTTTGGATCCTCCGTGGCAAAGTCGCTGGTCGAGGCTCGAGAGAGGTTGGGATGTTCGCGGGGAGGGCAGTGAATGGCCGGATGAATAATAACTCGGTTATTGAAAGAAAACTCCGGTCGATGCGAGTTTCGAAACTCCGAACCGTTAGCCCAGTTGCCCAAGATAAAGACGCCCATCGACTTTGTTCCCGTCTCTCTTCTCTCGCCTGCTCGGCTCTGTATCTCCGTCTCCTTTCTTTCTGCTCGATCCTCCGCCGCGGGGTGGCAAACCCTGTTTCTCTCTCTCTCTCCCTTGTCTTCCACCCGATTTTCGTCCCGAACGTCCCAATCCACCGGCTTCTCTCGTCCTCTCCTGCGCTTCGCCCTCCGAGCCACGTCCGCATAATGGCTATTCGGATAGCGAATCGATTTATTTCCCCGGGGGCTTCCGGAAACTTGGAACTTCTCGAGCCGTGAACTTGGAACGGCTCTTCCGGTCTTCTCGCATTCCTTCGTTCCGTAAGCCAGCATCCGAGCGCGTTCGCGAGGCCGCGTTTTCCGCGAGAAACGGGGACGCGATGGGTCGTCGTGTTCGCCGGACGAGTTTCCAGGTTTGCATCGTTTCGAAGATGGCGACAGGGAAATGGCAACTTCGGCGGTTGCGAAAATGCGCGTAGAAGCATTTCTTTCTGCGAGGATTTATGCAATAAATTTGTACAAATTAAATTGCTTGTCTTGAAACAGCGTAGCAGATTTAAAGACGCGTTCAAACATCTGCAAATAGGTACAAACCTTCATTCATAGGTACATTCAACCTTGCAGCGAATGAAAATTGTCCACGTTTAGTAGCAAGTATTAATAAATATTAACCCTTTGCACTCCACGCAATTTCAATTCCTAATTCGAGACATTTCTTTGTCCTAAAATAACTCCATTGAATGTGGTTCGTTTCCTTTCGTGAATATCAAATTTGTTAATCT
>CM052085.1:1594739-1608522 GCA_028453745.1 Agapostemon virescens
AGAGCGCTTTAGTATCGAATGCTTACAAATTCAGAGCGCTTTAGTATAAAATGCTTACAGATTTAGAGCGCTTTAGTATCGAATGCTTACAAATTTAGAGCGCTTTAGTATCGGGTGCTTACAAATTTAGAGCGCTTTAGTATCGGATGCTTACAGATTTAGAGCGCTTTAGTATCGAATGCTTACAAATTTAGAGCACTTTAGTAACGAATGCTTACAAATTTAGAGCGCTTTAGTATAAAATGCTTACAGATTTAGAGCGCTTTAGTATCGAATGCTTACAAATTCAGAGCGCCTAAAAATTGGGAAACGAGGCGCGTACAATTTGAGAGCGTTTCAGAATAGAATTCTTGCAATTCTGTAAGATTTAGGAATTGGATGCAATAAATTTTAAACCATTCGAGAATCGGGAGCGCTCAAAAATTGAGTGCAGGCAATTTTTGAATCCTTGAGAGAATGCTTGCAAATCGATAGACCCGGAGAATGCGATGCACTCAATTTCGAACGCGAATATTTTGAGATCGATTGAGAATCTAAAACCCTGTGAATACCCTGTAAATTTAAAAGTAATTTCAGTCGATGAAATTAGTTGCCCCGGCCTGTATATTCCCCTGCGACGGCGACGCTCGCGATTTCGACGCGTAATTATAATACTCGATCATCGGGAAAATGTCCCGGCGATAGAGAGTATGCGTGTCCATCGATGTTCACTGAAACCGACGA
Organism: Agapostemon virescens; assembly: GCA_028453745.1. Classification (NCBI taxonomy): domain Eukaryota; kingdom Metazoa; phylum Arthropoda; class Insecta; order Hymenoptera; family Halictidae; genus Agapostemon; species Agapostemon virescens. The sequence continues at coordinate 1,595,463 of CM052085.1, forward strand.
TCCTTGTGTTCCAGGTACAGCACCGAGGCGAAAATGGTGGACTCTGGGACAGGCACGCTTTACATTATCGGTTCCTTTAAGCGAATGACAACCGATCCCGATTTCAAGGTATACCGCGCCATCAGCCTCCGCAAATCCATCCGCGTTCTTCCGCGTTTTCGCTAACGACTCCGCGCGTCACGTTTTCACGATCCCAGATAATCGGAATGGAAATCCAGCGCTAACTGAAACATCCCCCGGAATTTTCCCTCTTCGATTTAAATCAAACTTCCTGCGCTGTCGGGGGAATCGTTGATGCTCGAGCGTCGATTCGATTGTTGTTAAATTGCTCGTGGCCGCGTTAAGTCGTTCGCGGCTCGATGAAATTTGGCAGACGGATAGACAAGGGCACGGGGAACCGACCCGCGAGGCCATTAAATCTTGTCTGATATCGACGCGGGGAAACGGATGGAGTTTCTTTCCGATAGCGTCGCGTAGACTCTCGAGAACGTAGGGAACGAACGGGCGGTCGAGGGGCGAAGAAACGTGTGCCAAGGCGAGAGAGGCGAAAGGGGATGAGAAGCCAGCGAAACCTGGGCTTTTCCGAATGACCCAAATCCCAAAGTGGCTTCTATTGTGCGGCGACGGTGTAACGTATGGACGACATAGAAATTTATGACGCTAAAGCGCGACCGTCAGCAGCACACGTAGAACCCCGCGAATACGTGCACAAGCTTCTGCACCCTTCCGCGTACAGTCCTATTATAGACGGTGTCCCGCCGACCTAGAGCATCTCGAATATCCCGCGTAGATTTTTGCGATAGGGAAAATATGTCGGAGGAAACCCGTTTGCCCGAATCGCGATGGAACACAAATTATTCCCGGCGCCATACTTTAACGGATTTCGAGGTGATTTCCAAGTTTTTCAACCCTTGGCGCTCGTACGGCGCTTCTGAGACGCGGAAGAGTATCGTGCCTAATTTGACGTAAAAGTTACATTGGCCAATTGGAGCGTGTGTCTACGAAGCTGGTTGTTATTAACACTTTATCGATCGGCGATTATTTCAGAATTTTTGTAAGGCCCATGATCCATGACTGAAAACATTTGAATGGGTCTATCAACGCTGACAGCAATTTTTATTGCGGATCAACAATGCATCCCCAATAATATTGTCTAATAATGTTGTTACAAATTGGAATGTAAACATAGAATTTTAAGCTTCCTTTTTTATTGGTCATGCAATTCACATCAATTCCAATATTTACAAAATTTATTTTCTATATCATTTATTAAATCAATGCAACTAATTGCTAAAAAAAAAAGTCAAGACGTTTGGTCCAATCTTAAAACAGTTATTTAGGTTTGAAGAGTGTACGAATACTTTTGTCCCTCACTGTATGGGTGACATGGCAGTCAAAGTGTTAATTTGAGATCTGTTTTCTAGCATTGATGAAAAGACGAGATTTAACTTCGCATTGGATAATTCTGTCTGCTCAATCCCGAAATCTCCGCAAATAAGTTTAGTTAAAGTTTCGGTAAAGAGGATTTCATTGAAAATAAATAGCAAATGATAATAAAGTGAATCTGAAGGAATAGTTTGGTGTTCGAGTGAACCTCGGCGAACGGGTGATCCGCAGTTGTTATAGTTTACTCTCGGGTATGGTTGAGAAACAGTTGTCGAGACGATGAGTTCGGGGGTTGTTTCTGGGTGCTGAACGAGATCTGATTTCTTTCTGTCGGCAGTTGTACCTGACGTCGAACGTCTCGTCGAGCGACTTCAACATGGGTTACAGTATGACGGGCACGTTGGAGCGTGGCTGTAAAAAGACCAACACCTTCCAAATGACTCACTTCGCGGTGATTCGCCGGCGGGACTACGAAAAGGCCTACGAGTACGCGAACACCTCCTAGTGTCCGTCCACGCCCACGCTGTCCGAGCGTGGGGATTGCGAGCACTACGCGTGAGAGAGGGGAGAAAGGACAAATAAAAGGAAAAAGAAAGGAATTCTCTCCGTTCCTCTTCGCTCCTCTTCGCTTAGGTGTCCGCTTCGCGCTCGCCATCGTCATCTTCGTCGCCATCGCCGTCGTTGTCGTCGTCGTCGTCGTCGTCGTTGTCGTCGGCGACGTTGACGCGATCGCGAACCGAGCTTACAACGAGCAAAGTGTGTAGAGTTAGCGGGCGGAAACAACGACGAGCACCCGCGAAACAAAAAGCAAATGTCAAACGTCCAAAGGTAGTGTTTAAAACTTAGGTCGAATGGAGATATAATAGTTTGTAATTTAGCGACGAACGATACCTAAAATCGTGTATACAAAAAAGAAAAGGTGATCAGAGGAGATGCCGAGAGAAGGAAGAAAAGAAAACGTAAAAATAACCGAAAAAAAAGAAAGAAAGAAAGAATGAAAGAAAGAAAGAAAGAAAACGATTTTCCAAAGTATTAGCATGTAAGGTCCGTCGATGAAAGAGACACGGCGACGAGAGTGCAACGGCGGAGGCGCCGCCATATGGTTTCCTATGCAGCTTCCGTCGGCGACGCGCGGATGCTTCTCGTCGGCCGTTCCAGCGAAACTGGCGACGTTAACGTTGAACGTCGCGAACGTCGTTAACGTTGCCACTCGCATCGGTACTTTATAGCAGCGCCGCACAGCCGACACGATCTCGGACGCGATCCGATCCGATTTCGCTCGACTCGTTCGGCGTCGCGGCCACGAACGACGCGCTGCTTCGAAATGCGATTCTGGCTAAGTAAAAATCGGTTTTCTCGTTGCTTCGTCGTCCGTCTATACAGCGAGTCCGATAACTGGGTCGGACTCGAGCTCCCGTTTCCATCGAACATGGAGAACAACTGTTTCAACGGTGTTCCACGAGCATCCCTCTTCGTCGTATCGCTGTCGATTTCGATCGCTCGTATTCTAAACGATTTTATTTCGATTTAATTGCAGTCGCTTCCGAAGGGACTCGATATCTCGATTGTCGGGATGAGAACCGGTGCTCAAACTCTGCTCGCGTGTTCGGTGATTACTTTTCTATGACCCCGTTTCCACGCGAATTGATTTTGCGCGTTGCTCGAAACGCGCGGGGGATTTCGTTTATATTTCGTTGTAGTTGCTGCCGAAGAGACGCGTCGATATCTCGATCGTCGGGCTAAGAACCGGTGCTCAAAGACTGCTCGCGTGTTCACCGATCGTTTCTATATGACGCTGTTTCCACGCGAATTGATTCTGCGTGGTATTCTAAACGCGGCATATTTTGGTTATATTTTATTATAGTCGCTTCCGAAGAGAGACGTTGATATCTCGATCGTCGGGACAAGAACTATTGCTCAAAGTCTGCTCGAGTGTTCGTTGATCGTTTTTCTATGACGTCGTTTCCGCGAGAATCGATTCTACGTGTTATACTAAACGCGGGAGATTTTATTTATATTTTATTATAGTTGCTTCCGAAAAGAACAAGTGCTCAAACTCTGCGAATCGATTCCTGTTTTTATTTGAAACGAACGGTATTTTACTTCTATTAATTCTCTGACGATTTCAGAAGAAACATCTTCACCAGAATCGTCAAGGAACGAACAGCTGTGCTCGAATTGTTCGTCAATGGACATTTTTCTACGACCATGTGTCCGCGAGAATCGATTTCTCGTTCCAGTTTAGGTAACGGACTTTATTTCTATTGAATCGTAGTTGTTCGCGAGGAGACATCGACATCGCCATTATCGGAAAGCGAACAGCTGTGCTCAAATCGTGTTCATCGTTTTCCTACCACGGAATTATACAATAATTCCTGTTTTATTATTCGAAACAGGAAACGCTTGATTTCTATTTATTCGCGGAGAGGCTTCGACGTCCGAATTGCCAGGAAAGAAGACAGTCTTGCTCAAATTCTGTTCGCGTGTTCATCAACGTACCAATTAAGCGTTGCAGCATGTTCTAATGCTTGGAACTAATTAGGGTTAGTCGTATACGTTCGTCGATACTCTGAACGCCGTACTGCTTATTTCTCCAATAAAACGAAACCTGTTTTTCGTAACAGCCTCGTTCCTGGTTCAACTTTGCAATATTTAGTAAATCCAGACAGTTCGAAAACGTTCTAATAAATAAATAGACGTAGCTTCTGTATCTTGCATTCAACTCGTTCCTTGCCACGTGTGCCATTTATGGTACGCATTAAAAACACTGAAAACATTTATTTTCTGACAAATTTAATTCTGTGAAATATATTTCCTCCAAAAGAACGAGGCACTGTAAGAATTGCAGTATAGAACAAAGCTAATTACTTATGAATCGATGATGTAATGAAATATTGTGTGATAAAAACGGCTTGACACGGAACGCGTTGATGCAAAAATTGTTCAATTTGGCAGAAAAAGAATGCGCGGTCTAGCACGAAGAATCTCTGGATGTTTTTATCGATGATCTCGACGCGGAGTCTCCCACATCCGCAACAGCGACGTTGCAAAAGTGTTCGAACGGACGAACATTAATTTTGCGCATATTAAATTGCATGTATTCAAATGAGAATCAACAGGATCGACCGATCACGCCTCTGTATTCGATGTTCCATCTTATGAAAAATGCATGCTCGTGATATTACATGATTCTGCCGTGTTCATCGTCCTTATCGCGCCGCGATCATTACATTACATCATGGTCGTCGCAATCATGGCATTCCGGTCTGCAACGCGACCAGGTAACAGCTCTTTCGATGTCCTTTTCTATGTTATGCTTCCGTCTCCTAATTCGTCTGCCTCCGATCACGGTTTCCGCGTTTCTCTGCCGAGTGTTAACAATTTAATAACGAAGCCTGTCAACGGTTTCGCTCGCAGCGTCCAATCGCGATTTTCCACGGACTTCGGAGAGGAAGGAGTCGCTCGATTCGGTGTCAATTACGATTACTCTGGATGGACCAATCGAAATGCAATCTTTCGCATCTCGCGGAGAGCGATCCTCCGGGGATCCTAATTAAAATAGTTTCGAGATTTGTTTATCGCTTTTTCGTCGGCGCGCGTTCTACGCAGACGCGACGACAGACGACTCGAAAGATTAAAGCAAAGTTAGACTGCGGATTTTATGCGCTTGACGCGAAAATCAGCGTGGGGCTAATTAGAAACGTCGCCGAGACGTTCTCCACTGTTTCAGGGCTGGTTGAAACGATCGAAGGAGAAAGTTCGACTTGGACAAATTTATTTTACTAATAGTTCTGTAAGATGGGGAATTTTTTGAATGTCGAAACTTCCGAGGGTTAACGAAGGACTTTGTGCATTTATAGTAAAAATTGGTGACTTCGATTTAGAGCTGTAGACAAGTTTGAGAAGACCAGAAACGTTTTATTGAAAGGTAAAAGAAACTTCGATTTGGATGTCGTTTGTCATAAGACATGCAGTTTGATAATTGTCTAAGATGGCCAAAACTTTGGATTTCGAAGCTACGGACGTTTAATAAAGGGCTGGAGATTTTGCGCATTTACAGTAAAAACGGGTGGTTGCAATTTTGAGTGGTAGACAATTTTGAACAGATTAGAAACGTTTGCTTGAAAGCTAAAAGAAACTTCGATTTGGATGTCGTTTGTCATAAGACATGCAGTTTGATAATTGTCTAAGATGGCCAAAACATTGGATTTCGAAGTTATGGACATTTAATAAAGGCCTGGAGATTTTGCGCATTTATAGTAAAAATGGGTGGTTGCAATTTTGAGTGGTAGACAATTTCGAAAAGATTAGAAACGTTTTCTTGAAAGCTAAGGGAAACTTCGATTTGGATATCGTTTGTCATTTTCTAAGACACGCAGATTGATAACTGTCTAAGATGGCCAAAACTTTGGATTTCGAAGCTACAGTCATTTAATAAAGGGCTTGAGATTTTGCGCATTTATAGTAAAAATGGGTGGTTGCAATTTTGAGTGGTAGACAATTTTGAAAAGATTAGAAACGTTTTCTTGAAAGCTAAAGGAAACTTCGATGTGGATGTCGCTTGTCACAGTGGACGCGAACGAGCTTAATTTCCCAAGATTCGCAGTCTGATAATTGTCTAAGATGGCTAACGTTTTGGATTTCGAAGCTACGGGGGGAGGGGCAAGAATATTGTCGTAATAGCGATGGCAAGAGTGGGTATTGTTGAAGCAGTTTTACCATGGGAAGAGACGAAGCTCGACAGTCGAAATTAGGAGCTACGAATATCGGAACGAAACGGCTGTTCAGACGACGGAGAACAGACAATAGAACATTCGGATAATGGAAACGCGGATAGGGGTGGCTCTTTCCGATTCCCCGAATTGTTGCACAGCTAGAACCGCACTTTGAAGCAATGTGCGAACGCTTGTAGCGTAGCCGGTTTTCGCGAGGTGTTTTCGGGCTTGGCGCGCTTTGCGTTTATGCGAGCTTGCCGCGTTAGCATCGCTCAAACCAACGAACCGCTCCGCAGTCTCCTGGGAACCCGTTATCTTTTCTAGTCAACGTTATTTTAACGCTCCTCGAAAGTTTAGGGTCGCGGTCGTTGAATTCACGAATTTTGTCCTGGGAGTCGCGTCACCGCACAAGGCACGATTATTAAACCGCGGACTTTACGAACGCGTGGCGAAACCGAGTCGGTGAAACGCAAAACTGTGAGAACATTGGAAGAGTTTTCAGAACGTTACCGTATCGTTTTCGAAGCGTTAAAACTAAGTGAACGAACAAGTATATCAGCCAAATTTTTATTTCGTTCAATTTTTCCGTGGACTGCGGAAAAATGGGTGCCACGATCCAAATCAATGGACAGATTCGAAAAGTTTGAGAACGCCGACGTTTCGTTAACAGCCCGTGCACGATACCGAGGGATGATTAAATTTCGAAACGGCTCCACGGTTCGCCGCGGTTGGTGAAAACAATTAATTATCCGCGCGATCCGCGGTTCGGTTATCGATAATACATCCGCGGAAAAGTTCTGTTGTAAATGGGAAATTTGAGAAGCCGAAGTTTATTCGCGAGAAACGGGTTTCCAGCGAGCTGCGTGCCCTCGCTACGGTAGCCGCTAGAACGAAACGCAGCGAAACGAAAACAAAGCGAAACACATGCGTGTATGTATGCGTGTTTGCGTGCGTGCGTGTGCGTATAGGAATCACGTACGCTAAACCGAGCGACAAGGGATCGTCGTGAATCGGTGCCATAGTTCGCGCGATACTTATTTTTGTTAACGATGTAGAAAGTTGGCCGGGTCACGACGCGTCCCGCGAATCGGCAACCGCGGTAGCACGATCGGAAACCACCGTTCGATCGTTCGATCCTCCTCGAGATGGATCGAGCGACCGACGGGGACCGATCGGAACGAACGATACCGAGAGAGAGGGAGAGATAGGGAGATCAAAAACGAGAAAGAGAGAGGGATAGAGAGAGAGAGAGAGAGGATGTGTGTGTGTGTATGTATGAGAAAACGACTCGTGTCTTCGCGATCGGTCGGCCACGATTTTCGACGATTTTTGTACTCTTTTGGCTTTGCTCAACGGCGCGTAGATCGCCGAAACTACGGATGTCATAGGTGTAAGACGCGATCCTAGATCGCAGATGGCTGTTCCCGACGATCGATGGGATGCGCGGCTCCTACAAATGGCCGCCGATCGATCGTACCTCCGTCCGTGGCTGCGCGCATTCCGATGGTCGCTCGGGGCAACGGTATCTATCTGCTAGTTGAAACGATAACGAACAACGCTTCTCGTCTCTTTCTCGATCTCTCTTCTCCTTCTGCTATTCCGCATTCTCTCTCTCTCGCTCAAACTCTCTCTCTTTCTCTCTCTCTCTCTCTCTCTCTCTCTCTCTCTCTCTCTCTTTCTTGCTCTCTCGTTCAAACTTACTCTTTCTCTCTCTCTCTCTCTCTCTCTCTCGTTCAAACTCTCTATATCTCTTTCTCTCCCTCTCTGTCCGTCTCCCGTTCAAACAATCTGTTTGCCTCTCGTTCAAACTCCGTCTCATTCACCGCCTCTCTAGCTGCTAGGGATGGGATCAAGTTCAATATGTACTTTTTAATCCGCGTCGATTTTGACTAGCAGGGTTCGTTTCACGGTTTTTGATTACTATTCAAAAACACGAACGGTTCGACGAGTATACAAGCCGCGCGCCCGATCGTTCCCCGTAGAAAGCTGCTTCGGAACTTTGCCACGAGTATCTAGTACCTGCACGTTCAACAATACATTTCTAATAGTTTACAATAATCAACTCGTAGCGTGTTCGATCCCATCTCCACTAACCGCCTCTCTCTCACACACACACACTCTCTCTTCTCTCTCTCTCTCTCTCTCTCTCTCTTTGTCTCTCCTCTCTTGTCCTCCGTCATTCTCTTTGTCTCTATGCGTCCCTCTGTCTCTCTTCGCCTATCCGTTCTATCGACTCGATCTTTGTCCACGCGCGTGTGTTCATCCATTCATCCATCCATCTATCCATCCGTTCGCGTTCCTCTTGCGTGTTCAGCCGCCTTCTCCGTAGATCGGCAGCACGATTTCGCTCGGCGAACGGAACCGATCGAGCAATCCATCGATCGGACCTCCACCCGCCATTTAGCCGTTACACGTTACAGGGTTTTCCGGTTTTTCGCGATTCGCCGGGAACGGGGCGAGCGATTTCCGCGTTGCGCGTCTTCCGTTCTGTCCACGATGCCCTGCGAGCAGTCTCGTCGAACCAGAGACAATCTATCGTTCGACGTCGTCTCGTCTCTACGCCAGCGATTCGAAATTGTACAAGAGACAAAACCGACGTGCAATCGTCGTACCAAACAAAAATCACAACCGCGATTTTCACGATCTCTCGTCATTGGTTTGCACCAGCTACAAACGCTGGTACGTTTTCGTCTTCGCATCAGAGACACCGCCGTGCTCACGATTCAAAAACGACCACGAAGGCGTCGTGGACAGAAGAAGGCAGTTTCCTTGTATCGGAGTTCTCTCAGCTTCCGGTTCGACGCGCACCGCCATTATCCGCCGCGTTCTCGTGGCTCGCGTTCGAGAGAACCGCTTTCCCGCCGTGTTCGAATCGTTCTCGCTCGTACCCCCGACCCGCGAACGCCGCGTAGAAAGTCTAGAAGAGAATGTGCATCGGAAAAGTGCATGCGTAGAAAGCAGCTTAGACGTTCGTCTCCGCGAGGCGACGCTAAGCACGGTTCTCGACCGAAAGGGAAATATAAGAAAAGGAAATACAGGAAGCACGCTCGATGTCGTAGATATCTGCTTTTCGTAGAGAAGAGAGCCGTCTAGACGGCCGTAGATGTTCGGCGTAGAGACGCAACGCTTCGTTCGACGCATCGCAGCAGCGATCTAGCAGATTTAGCACCGGTTGCTAGAGCAGTGCACGCTTAACCGTCCGCGGTCGGTCCGGTGCGTGTCTGCGAGAGCTTTGGGCGCAGCTGCGTCGTCGGTTCGGGAAGGAATTCGACCAAAGAGAAAGCAGGATCGATCCCGAATCTCTGGGAATGCGAATCCTGAGCAGGGACAGGGACGAACGCTTAATCGTGGCAAACGGCGCACGCTTGAGCGTCCGCGTTCGACGGTAGGTTCAACAACTGAAGGTCCCAACGGTAGCCGAGAGCTTCGGCGAGCTGCTGCGTCGTCGGTTGAGACAGAATTCGAGCAAAGAGGAAGCAGCAGATCGATCCCGAATCCCTGAAAGAATGGGAATGGCCGACGGCGGACGTCGAAGCGTGCGCTACCGTAGTTTACGCGAAGTAGTAGACCGGTATACGCACCAGTAGACGCGAAAGCGTGCGCACGAGTAGACGCGAGAAATATAAGCACGAGTAGACGCCTAGGTGCACGCACGAGTAGAGGCCGAGGAGTTCCGAAGTTGTCCGAGGAGTTTCGCTCTCGCGTGCGAGAACCGGCGAAGCTTTCCTTTCTCCATCAGCGAAATTACTCGGTGACATTCGCGGAGGTCTACGCTTCGTCCGACGAGTCGAGTCAGCGAAAAGGAAAAACGAATTATCGGAAGATCGCATGAAACGCCATCGCCTCGTGTCCGGAACGTCGGGGCAGCGACGTCGTTCCAACTGCTCGGACAGCGACGGGATAACTGTCGCGGAATCCTACCCCTCTAGCCCGGATATTCGAATCGCGTCTCTACACGATAAGTGCGTCGCTTCGGACCCGACGCGGTGGCAGTCAACGGCGACTGTACTGTAGCGATCGCCGCAGTGTCTCCCACTCTCTGCTTCACCCCTTCCACGCCGCCGTTGCCCATTCCTCCGCGACGAACCGACGAATCACGCGCCGCGACCGCTCCGCCGATGCAGGAGAGAGGGTAACCCGTACTCCCCTGAATTCCCCCAGACACTGCGCGCGATAACATTCTAGTTACATTTCTCGAAGGGCTGACGGGACGGAGTCTAGATCACGCTCGCGTTTCTCGCTCGCGTACAGCGATAGGTAGATAGGTAGGTAGACGACGCGGCGGTGCTCGGTTAAATTTGCATCGGCTCGAACTCGGGGTCCTCTCCGTTCAGTTGTCTCGGTTCCGCATTCGTTCGCCATCTTAGGTCGCCGCGATGGCGTCTCCGAGTTTCCGGCACGCTCGAGGATCGAACGACGAAGGGTAATCGGGTGAACGGACCGTTGTAAATAAAACGGGTCGCACCGTCGCGGGTAGAAGCTCGTCCTCGCTTGTTGTCGACACAGTTTTCGGTGTGTTTGTCTCTTTTCGGGTAGCCGGTGTCCTAGGTAGGTAGCGGTTTAAGTGAACGTACACGTCCGATATCACGGTCCCTCCTGACTACTTAGCCATAGTTCGGACCCGGGGCTGCACGGCTGCCACGCTTCCCTCGACGATCCAAAGAGAAACAAAGCCTATCTCTTCGCCGGCCGTGCGACGGGTTCTCTAGTCTGTTCGAAACTGTTCGCGAACCGAGGCTCCGTTCGAACGTCCGACGTCGAGCATCCAATGATTTGAAAGGACACGAGTACGTCCTTGACGGCGGACGTCCGACGGAGCGTTCCGGGGGCGGCAGCAGTCTCTATCCGAGTGTAGCGAAATTGTAACCGTAGGTTGTATCGTAGCGGTCGTAGAAAAATTAGTGTGGTCGGTATCGTTGTCGTTAGTGTTTCTAGTCATCGTTGTCATTCGTCGTCGTCGTCGTAGTCGTCGTCGTCGTTTATATTATCTCACCGACGCACCGCGCCCGGTCGCCGCCGTTCGACGACGAGGATCGTTCGCGACGGATCGCGACACCATCCTGATCGATGGTAGATCTTATTTTTTATAGACCAACGACTCGTCGTCGTCGCGACGGAACGATCTCGGGCTCGCACGAGCGCCTCGATTGTTGTCGCAGAGGGTTTTCCTCGTTACACGGTCACTTCCTAAATTAACGATCAATGCTTTTTCGCGTCGATCGCGAAGAAAATTTCATGCTTTCTTACTTGTTACGTGGCTCTGTTCGAAATAAATAATAAACGCTCCTTGCATCGAGTACGACTCGCTGGAACGCGAAGAAAATTTCGTACGATTAGTCGTCGACGATCGTACCGCAGATTTTTGTGGATAATCGTGTTTTCCTCGTTACGCGGTTCTTTCGAAATGAATAATGTTTCCTGCTTCGATCTGCGAAGAAAATTAAGAACGATTAATCGTCAGTGGCGAGACTTCGGTTTTTTATGGATAATCATCTTTTTTGCTCGTTACGTGGTTCTCTTTATAGAACCATTTTATTGCATTTGATCGCGACGTACTGGAATGCGAAGAAAATTTCACGCGATCGGTCATCCACGATGACGTTACGGATTTTTGTGACGATTAATATTTTTTGCATCGATTTCAGAATGCTGTAACGAGAAGACAATTTGTCAGTGATAATTGCCGGCGGTAAGACTAATAGTCGATAAGACTAATAGTCGTTGGCGATAACGATAATAAGATTCGAGTAGATAACGTTTCTGGCATCGATTCGCGAGGCGCCGGAACACGATGGAAATTTGTTGCCATTAATTGTCGTACTATGAGACGGCAGATTTCGAGTGAAAGATTTATAATTCTCGCGACAAAACCGTGCCATAGCAATCGAGGCGTTCCAGCACTTTTAGAATACGATAATCGTAGCGAAAGATTATAAACCTGTTCGAGTAGACGCGTCCAGACGCGTTTTAGCTTGTTAGGCGAGCGAATCGTCGGTCCCGGGAGCGTCGAACGACGACGAAACGTCTTGGGACCGTTTTCGGGACCGTCTACTCGCTCTCGCACCGTAGGAAAACTGTAGACGTTAGTCCGTAGACGATCGAAGCCGCGATAATCGCTTAAACAAGCATGCCGAGTACGAATGTGTAGGGTTTTCCGAAAAATGTCGGGGAACCTCGAAAGGGATGGTTGCCGAGATCATTGGAAGTAACTTTTTCCTTTGCGAAAATGTCCGTCTGGACTTCGTTACGGAGTTATCGAGGAAGAAAGCGGACCAATCGGAACGCGTCTGTAGTCAAAGGGGGCGTGGCCGTTATCGGAGATGCTACCTGTGCGCTGCAGACGCGCACAAAATTTCTCCGCGTTTTTCGACGACAATTCCTCGACGAGATCGCGGAGAACATTTTTCCAAAGGAGAAAGTTCACCGGATCTTAGTTATCGCCTCTTTTCAAAGTTTCCCGATACTTTTGGGACATCCTGTAGCGTAGAACACGCGTAGCCCGCTTAAGTTTCTTAGTTCCGACTCGATCCAAAAGTAAATTCTCGTTCCGTAAAAAAACCAGCAAAGAAACAATACGAATACTCTTTCGATTCTCGTTCAATGTGTCTCGTTACGACTGTTTCACTCGTATCTCGTTGTAATCGATGTTACGTAGCCACTAGAAGGGAACCACGATGTAACGATAATAGCGGTAAGAACGTGGACGCGTGCTTTTAATCCTTTGCCGTTCGCGTCTGAAATACACACTCACGTATATCCACACATATATACAAGAATATATCTATATATATATATATATTAACTTGTAATCGTATCGGTCTTAAACAATACGAACGGAGCATTCGTATTTAAAGCTATGGCTGTGATCCTAATTAATCGTGGAACGGTTCGTAAGAAATATATCTATATAAATAATATAAATGTATATATATGTACAGGGTGTCATTACCGTAAAGTTC
>CM052085.1:1623758-1639638 GCA_028453745.1 Agapostemon virescens
CGCTAGAGATTCGAACGTGTACGAGTTTGCGATCCAGATTTAGGAGAACATACAGATCGGTGTGCCGTTGTATGGCCCCGCGAGATGCTGCTCTCCTAAATCTGGATCGCAAACTCGTACACGTTCGAATCTCTAGCGCCCCGAAATTATAGGCATCCGATTCTCAAACGCTTCCAAATCTGCCGCCATATTTGCGGGACTCGATCTGTCTCGCCGATAACTCGAAAGCGAATCGTCGAATCGCGAATGGGCAAAAGCAAAACTTACTCGGAATCATCTCGGAAATTTTCCATTTAAAATTCCTCTGAACTGTAACCGATTAATTCTGTAGAAGCGTCTGCTCGAAAATGTTCAGTCTACCGTTTCGCATCGTTCGCGATAAACTGCCAGGCGTCCGATCTACTATGTGTCCCGAATGCAACGAGCTGTGTAATCCAGAATGTAGAATAATCAACGGAGCAGACACATCTTTCCTCGCTCGAGGGGTTAAGGACGTTTCGCGCAAAACCGAGCGAGAATTCGAAGCGTTTACGGTGACGGAACTCTCGGGACGGGAAGCACGGTTACATAGTTACGATATGGCTCGCGATACCTGTATTTGAACTTGTCAACTGCAACCGACATGTGCCTGGGCTGCTCGGGACAGGTATATAGATTCCTATCGTCCTCCGGAAGTAGGTCGACGTCGTGAAAAATGAAGCAGTCGAAAGGTCGCTCCTTCAAAGCTTCCACGTAGCCGACGTTCATCAGCATCGCGCGGTTGAAGGCGTCGCTGCCTGCAACCACGTAATCGTTTCGACGTTCCAAAACCACAGAATATACGCGCAGATTCCCTGCACGTTCATCCGTGCAAAGATTACGCTTAAAACTATTACATCGACGGGTTGGCTGCCGCCGCCGCGGTTGGTAACATCGGTGACCGACGCCATTCGCTTTGTTAACACCGGAATTACCGAGCACTAAATTACGCTAATACCGCGACGCTTTATAACAACGACAAGGTTGCGGTTATTCAAATTATCCTCGACTGTCTTCTTTTTCTTTTTTTTTGTTAACGCGTGCTTTAATGAGAAGGTTTATGTAGGCGGTGTTCTCGCGATTCGATTAACCGTCAAACAAACAAACTATTAGTCATTTTTAGACGTACGTAATTGCAGTGTTTAAAAGCGACTGTCATGTTGCGGTACGGTTGAACATTAATTTATTCGTTTTGAAATTCACTAAATTACTGTGCAAGGTGTAAACTTCGTTGTTAAGCAATCAATAGTAATTGTTAGTAACTTTACACGTTTGCGAGGTCTGTTTATTCCGAAGTCGTGCTCGAAGGTATTTAGCACCGCGGGGACGTCAATTTTTTAAAAAGCAACTGTTAAACAAATCGCTTTGAAACTTTGTGGATTCGTTCACTGAATATCGAAGAGTGTGTAAAGATTTTTTAAAGCAAACGTCTGCATTTATTTCAAAGTTATAATTACTGCAATACGAAACCGCAAAAGTCGTCAATTTTTCCCCGACAAAACTCTTAAACAAATCGCTTTGAAACTTTGTGGATTCATTCACAGAATATCGAAGAGTATGTAAACATTTTCTAAAGCGAACGTTTGCATTTATTTCAAAGTTATAATTACTTCAATTATAAGTAAAAATTCTTTGCCGAATAGTTAATGCAAACTTGAAAAGTATTCAGACATTTTCTGCGAGTCTTACATTTTTCCCGAAGAAACTGTTAAACAAATCGCTTTGAAACTTTGTGGATTCGTTCACAGAATATCGAAGAGTGTGTAAACATTTTCTAAAGCGAACGTCTGCGTTAATTTCAAAATTACAATTAAAAATTCTTTGCGAATCAGTTGCTGCAAACTTGAAAAGTATTCAGACATTTTCTAGGCAAACCACGCGAGTCATAAATCTTTCCCGAAGAAACTGTTAAACAAATCGCTTTGAAACTTTGTGGATTCGTTCACAGAATATCGAAGAGTGTACACAGACGTTATCTAAAGGGAACGTCTGCATTCGGTTCGAAATGTCCTTTCACACCTGTTCGACTGGGATGTAGGTGCACGGTAGAGGTATCGATACGATCTGATAAAATCGATTACGAGAATGCCGGATGATCGAACAGACATCGATATGTTTGCAGTGATACTGCGCGATACGACGTGTACACAGAGACACAATGCAAATCTACATCGGCGAGCGAGATTCCCGGATAAGCGTAAAGAGGGTCGTGAATCAATAATTATGCCAACGAATTGCGTCCCTCTTCGCGTTTTCTAACATCCAGCCAAGGGCTTGATGAGTTTATGCATCAATGTTTAACACTTTAACTGGCCAACTAACGACCTCAAAAATTCCACAAAATCAAAGTAATTTATTTAACGAAGCAACAATTGAAAACTGAAAATGTCTGACACATAGTTATCCTTCAACCTTCTTTGTAGTCTCCAGATGTGAACTGAATTGAGTGCAACGAATATATTAGCGTACAAATTGATTTTTAAACATGGACAAATAATTCTGTCACCCCTATATGGATGCCATGGCGGTGAATGTGTTAAAGAAACCATTTTCCTCGTTGTCGAAAACATTTAACTGGCTACTTGAACGCGAGACAGGTGGTTGGCCATCGAGTAGCGATTTCGACCGGTGGATTCACGATTCGCAGACCGGATCGGCAAAGACAGCATCGTGTCCTCGTCGCCAGGACAAACGTGCTCGTTTTTCGACCGTTAACGGTTGTGTCGGGGGAAAGAGGGTGACGAACGAGCGTCGGAGAGGCGGCTCGCGCGACAAATAGCCTCTTTCTCCCTGATTTGCTCTTCTTTCTTCCCCCTAGGTTCGCTCGTCTCTTAAATAACAGCTAAAGAGATCGGGGCGAGGGACGGGGCTGCTTTCTTGTCGTCGGTATCGCGTCGGCCGCGAGAAAAGCGCGAGGGTAAATTCAATTTCGAAAGTTTAACCGCGCCGGTCAGACCGTTTATCTCTACGCTTCGTCCCTCCGCTTCGTTCCTCCGCTTCATTCCTCCGCTTCGTTCCTCCGCTTCCGGCCGCTCGTTCGGCCGACGCGAAGACGGTTTCCCGGCGCGATTCTCGAAGGCAGAAAGTTCCTGCGAAGCGGTTCTCGATCGATCGAGGACGCCGCAAGAGTTTCCCGTTAACGCGAGAGACCGACGATCACCTGGGGGATAGACGGTTCCCGTCGAGTTACGGTAACGACGACTAAGAATAACGTTCTTCGATGCTCCCGGGGAACGGATCCGATATTAACGGTACCGCGGCGAGTCCCACGACAGCTGCGGCTAATTGCATCGCGGTGCATCGCGGTGCATCGCGTTCGAGCGCGTCGAATCGCGCGAGTCATCCGACCCCGCGAGGACTCTGCGCGAATCGCCAAGCGGTCATCGGACGCTGCGGTTATTACGTCATACTGGAGGAAATCCAGCTATCGATACCGGTATCGATAAATATTAAGCCTGCAGTCGTTGAAGATCTACGGTCGATCGGTTGGGAAAGCGATCGTACGAGTGTGATTGAAAAGAATGTCCGGAAACCGTGGTCAATTTTCCGACGGGGGTGCGTTTTTACTGTGGGGGTGCGTAGAGGTCAAGGGAAGGTCAAATTTAATTATTTGGTATTGTTGGATTTATTATTTATTATTCTTAGGAATTTTTGGCTGTTTGAATTTTACGAAACGTTGCAACGACGCGTAGATCTCTGTGTTGAATGTTTTAAACAATTATACCCTTGTAGTAGAATGTTAAACTCGCGCAAAGCACCGTTTGTAACATTTTATTTAGAATGAGACGTCGCGTTCGATAAAATGTTGTTGCTAATCGAGACACTGTTTTGAAAATCCTAATAAAACGGTAGGTTGCGTTTAATAAAATGATTGAATTGCGCGAGACACCGTCTTGGAAAAAATAACACGTTGCGTTCGATGAAACGTCACTGCGAAACGAGACAGTGCCTTCGACGTTTTATGAAATGACACGTTGCGGGTAATAGAACGTTACGATCGCGCGAAACACTGTTTTCAACATTTTGCCAAATGATAATTTGCCTGTAATGGAATGTACCGTCTTCCACGTTTCACCGAATGATACGTTGCGTTTAATAGAGTGTCGCAACCGAACGAGGCACCGTTATCAACATTTTACACAATGCTGAATTTCATTTAAGAAAATGTTACCGGCCAACCCAATTGCCTTAAAACATTTTACAAAACGAGAAATCACGTTTATTGGAAACTTGCAACGAATTGAGACATTGCCTCGAATATTTGGGCGATGGACAAACAGTTCCAGCGAACGTATCGAGTCTAGTTTCCCCGTGTGTCAATGTACTAGAAGCGATCGAGACGAGAAAGAAGCATCGATGAAGTCCGCTAAATATTCAAGATGGCGGCAATTATGCAAAGCAAACTGTTCGCGATGGTTGACTTTGTGTTTTAATCGAGTAGCGCGCGGAAAGGACGACGAAGGGACGAAGGTAACAGGAGAATAGGAAAAAGGGTGAGGGGAGAGAGGGAATAAGAGAGCTGGATCTGAATTGCAAAGTGGCGGTAGGACGAAACCGTGTTCGGGATCGTTTCGAGCAATTAAAGCTGCTTTAAGGCTGCCGCGTCGCTGTAACGCGTCCAGAACTGTCCTCGCTGCGCGAGGTGCATCGGATGCGCCCGCCTGCTACCGCATTGCGGTGGACTGTGTGCTTGTAACGCGGGAGCAAAAAGAAAAAAGAAAAGGAAAAATGAAAAATACCCTGTACACCAGTTTCCTCCGCGAAGATTCGTTTCAAACCTGCGCCAAGCGTCGCAGTCAATAGAAATTTACCCTGAAAGCTTCTCTAATAATTGCAACGATGTAAAGCGGTTGCAGGCAGTTCCGCAATCTCCAATTAGAAGCGCATCCGCGAGGTCGGCGCCGCGAACTCGTTCGCTTCTTATCCGCACTGCCTTCTTACAATTTATCGCTGACGCGCCTGAGACTGCTTCGACCCGGAGCATCGAAATCGCTGCTTATTTTCCCAGCGTCCAGCGATTAAGGCTGCGAGCCATGACGGATTCTAATATTTCTCATTCGCGGTTGTCGAGATTGTAAATCGATCAGGAGCTATTCGATGGATGCGAATACGAAGTGGCTGCCGAGGCGATTTCAAGAAACATTTTCCTTTGCACATTCGCGATTGAACGCTTCATTTTCAAGTTATCGAGGAAAATCGCGGACAAGGTCTGCGACGAGGGCTGGCCAGCGGCAACGACACGCCCCCGCCACGCCTTCGCCGTGTCCCGATTGGCCCGCGTTTTTCGTCGACAGCTCGAAAACGAAGCCACGTAGAACGTTTTCGCGAAGGAAAAAGTTCTTCATATAACCGTGGGGCTAACCCTTTTAATAGCAAAGTTAAAACACTTCTTTTAGCCTACAATATTTCCATTTTGTGCAATCTTTCGTACATTGTGCATCCGAGCGATTGCACCTGCCTTTTTACACAACGGTTACGCGTTTAAACATTTAATAAAAGGAATACCGTTTGAAATCGAGGTATGGCAATTTTTACTTGCGTCTCAGAGTCACCGTTTGAGTACAAAGGGTTAATAGGTTGGGAAATACAATGTTTGCCGAGTATTCGAATGTTTCTAAATGTCTGCAGCCGAATGGAATTTAAGTTGCAATTTAATCCAAGGGGTACACCTGCGAGCACTTATCCGAGACGAAGGTGAATCGTGACGCAATTTACTCTAATCCGGCTCGAGCAGAAAACGAACGAGCGAACGTCTTTTTGCGAGGAACAATTGGCGGGTAATTGCGCGTAATTTTTTTGTTGCGACGGCAAAATTGGACAACGTAGAAACGGTCTAAAGCATTCTGCGTTCGTCGAAACTCCGTAGCCTCCGCAGCCTCGGTTGCCTCGAGTGCCTCTTTATTATTTGCATGGCAAGGACACGAGCAATGCCATAAGTTACAGCTTGGTAATTACAATGTTTGGACCTAGTGTCGGTAGCTGCGCGCACGGTACAAACGTAGCGAACATCCGATATCATTAACAATGAACCTGCCGAGCATTCAAAGCGAAACCAGCCGTTTGACCGGCGCTGGTCGGTTCAACGTCGAAGAACCGACTGATTCACGAGGCAGAGTACACAGATATCTCTTCTCTCTCTCTCTCTCCGCTCTCCTCATCTTTGTTCAGCGATTAGGTTCGCGTCCAACGTTGCGTAACGGCGTTTCGCGTCCGTTTTACGCGCGAAATCAGTGTCGGGATTCGTCCATGGGATTCGTCGGCGAACCAGCGGATTCGGTGTCCGTTACGCAACCGACTAGCAAACGAGAAACAAGAGAACGTAGACAAGACACGATCGATAACCTAGCCGATCCGACGCGACGCAACCTTAACGATCAAACGAACGCGATCGGTCGTTTAGCTCGCCAGTCGCGCGACTCTTGTACCGTTCGGGCCTGGGAAGTTCGCTACGGTACTCTTCCCCCACCTTCCTACTCGGGGCGCGAACTAAAGTGCCGTGTTGTTGGATTCAGATCCGAACGGTGGGGGAAATGCTATAGTCGGGACCAGAGTGACATCGCGAGACTGTAGTGTAGTAAATTCGGCGTTGCTAGATGGAAGGATTGGGCAAATAAATAGTGGTGGAAGTGCTATAATCGAGACCCTAGCAATCTATAGCTATAGAGCTATAGCAATCTATCCAGAGAAATTTCTACGACGAACGATGGAGGAAATGCTATAGTCGAGACCCTAGTGATGTCGCCAAGCTATAATCTATTCTGTCCAGAGAAATCGCAGCGATAAATAGCGAGGGGAATGGTATAGTTGGGACCCGAGTGACATCGCGAGACTATAGTGTAGTCTATAGCGTTAGCAGATCGAAGGTTTCGAGAGATAAATAGTGGGGGGAATGCTACAGTCGGAGCTCGAGTGACGTACGAAGCTGCGACGTAGTCTGTCTAGTTTTATCAGATCGAGGAAGGAGGATTCTATTCGAAGGTCGAAGGATTGATTTTGCGATAGGAAATAGTTTTCTCTCACCTTTCTGCTCCACCACGAATATCTGGTAGTCGATCTGTTGTCGCAGCAACATGGGATGGAGGTTGTAGAGCAACGCTTGAAGGTGCTGCGGTCGATCTCGGAACGGTATAACGATAGCAACACGATGCCTGGCGATACAGTCCGCAGGGTATCCCCTGCCACCAGCCTTCACGTCTGCGAAACCCTTCTCCTTCTCCATCACCGACAGCTCCGGAGGTGATTTACCAACTGCCAACGGGCCGACTGCAAATTAACCATAAAACGAACCCTGTCAGACCTCGTTTGCTCCTCGGAGCCTCGGCGATTACTCAATTCCGTTAACCGAACTTCGGACAGTCTGCATAAATCAAACGACAGCCTGAAATTAATCCAATGCCGAAACACTGTGCGCGTTTGTTACTTTACTTTACTAAATCCGAACAGGTAGAAATAACGTTTACATTCGAAATGGGAGGTTCTCCTTTGCAGGTTCGCGATTCGACGCCGCGTTTTCGAGTTATCAGCGAAAAATGCTGGCCAATCGGAGCGCGGCGGGGGCTGGCGTTCGGACAAAGATGGCGGCGGCTGGACGTAACGGGCGTAGCTTCTCGTAGCGATACCGATGCCCGTGTTTTTCCTTGATAGCTCGGAAACGAAGCGTCGGATTGCGAACTGCCAAAGGAAAATGTCGCTCGGAATCGGTCGAGGAATCTACGTAATTATTTTCAAATTTTACGGAACATCCGGTCACGGTGAAAACAAGCCTCACCGAGATTCGGAGGAATGAGCGGACACCGTTGCATCGCGGTGCTGTTCGTCGAGTTCGGCGCCGAGAACTCCGGACCGGATAGCAGGTACGCGTTTCGAGTGGACATCGCAGCTGTGAGCTCCAATTTCGACAAATTCGAGTTGCCTCTGCCGCCAACCCATTGCATGCTCGTCGCAGAGTCATTCAGGCCGCCAAGTATCAAACTCGGGACTGTCACGGGTCCGTAAATGATCAGGCCGCGTTGATGATGCCTGAACCCTCGATCGGCATATCTGCGAACAGAAAAGTCTCTGTAACAGCTTCGACTGTACAGAAATCGTCGGGAGTATCTTTAGACGGTGTCTGGGATTTTATTCTCGGGCCGTTCGAGCGACGTATTTCGGTCTCTAAATGCCTATCAAGGCGAACTCTAATTAAAGAAAGTGTTTCGAAGTGGCTCGAATCGAGCCGAGTCGTTCTGGGGATCAACTAAAGCGTTTGCAAATGCAATCGCTGGATCGCGATTTGTGTGCACGAGATAAACGCGACGCGATACAATTTATTCAGCGATCCGTTCGATATTCTTCTCACCGCCGACGATACAGAGAAAAATGGTGACAGTTGCGATAGAGATTGTCTTCTTCCCCGCAATGAAGCTGCCACCGTTCCAACGCGCTGTTCTCTGGAAAAACCGAAAATTCTATGTGCCCTGTAGATCGGAATATCGGCGTTTTTCGCACATTTCGAGAATCCAGCGTGCGCTTACTTTTTGGAGGTTCAGGATTGGGATGGCCGGTTCAGGATTGGCATGGAGGACGATCGATCGTTTCGGAATCGGGTGTTCACCGGTGCACGAGGACTTGCGGTACGGGAAGGCTCTCTCTCTCTCTCTTTGGAAATACTGCGGCCGTGGCAGCGCCGATACGCGACGCGGATCGGAACATTCCTGAAAACGCGCCGGTGAAATATGGGAACAATCTCCGCGAACGGTGGCATTCGATCGCAAATAAACGGGGGCAGAGAGTTGCCGAGTCGGCGCGATTAGGCGCGCAGGACGTCGTCGGTGGGTTTGTTCGAACGGTCGAGCCGGTTGTTTGCACTCGCGCGGCGTGTATCAGCGAGCGACGCGTAGGGACGCGATACCAGACTGCTGTACAAGCGGATCGTGATCCACGAGGAGATATCCACGAGGAGATATCCACGCGGAGATATCCACGATGAGAGATCCACGTGGCCGGAACGATGACGCGAATCTCTCCGTTTCTACTCGAGAGAAATGGAACCAACTTTCGGTCCCCGAGCGACGAATATTACACGATTCTACTCAGATTTAATTTAAACACCGAGTATAATCAGAGCCGAAACAGTTGCACGTTTCTACCGCCATAAACTGCCGAAACTACCCTTCCGAGCGTCGCTATGAGACCACGGGCGACGACCCTCGGCGACCACCTGCGACCGCGCTGCACCGAAGGCATAATCGACGCTGATAGGTTGCGTATCCTAAAATTGTATAAATACTGTACACTTTTCTTTCACTGTATACTAATTCAAAACTCAAACCGGAAAGATAAGCAACCCCCAAGACACGTTTCTTGTAAGCGCCAACGGGACTTTGCACCGCGACACACTTGCAATTCAACGATAAAATAAAGTTACCCATGCAAACTATGCAGCAAACTAAGATCCGCCGATCGGATGTTAAATTTAACCCTTTGCACTCGAAGCTGTTTTAACTAGAAAACCAGAGCATTTCTTCTGACCTAGGATATTTTCAATCCATGTGAATTATTTGAACTTATGTACATAGGGTTTTTTGGCTGTTACTCGTCCTTACAACATTTAAACTTTTATCAATTTCTTAGATATAAAGATAACGATGTTAAAATCATTTTAAATAATAGTGTGCCAATTTTTCGTGGCGCCTCAGCGTCGCCACTCGAGTGCAAAGGGTTAACGATAATTTGGGGGATTTTCGTGCGATCGGCGAGGAATGGAACGGAAATGAGGATTCGATGGTTTTGTTCGCGATAGGAGTCGCGCGCAGCGACGTCCTCGTCTCCGGCGAGTTAATGCGCGGCGCGTGACAGGAAACGACGCAAAACGTCGACAAATAACTGCATCTCGGTTCGCCGCGGTAGGACGCGCCTCGACGCGCAGCGCATCCCCGCGCGTCGCATCTTGCAGCGCGACGGCTAAACGAGCCGGCGAGAGAGTAACAAATTGTTGTCACGCGCCGCTGGCGAAATTCGAAATTAACCGGGGTACCGGTACAACGGCGGCTCTCGTAATCCCGCCGCGAAAAATGCAACGCTTCTCTCTCTCTCTCTCTCTTTTTATTCGCGTTAACGTTTTTAATTAACCGAACTTTCAACTTCCTTTCGAAACGCTGCCCGAAATTGCTTCCAACTCTCCTGGAGGGAAAACCGGTGGAAGGGAGAGTGGCGGAGGGGGAGGAAAATTGCGGGCGAATTCGGAGGTAGCCGCGCACGGCTCGCAAAGGTCAAAGGATCGTTAGCAACCGCTTCCGCAAACGGACAATCTAAATGACCGCTAACGAAGTAACGAGATCACGTACTCTACCGGAATGTACGTGCCGCGGCATGTACGTTAGTGCTCCAATGAATTTTCTAGGGAATTTACTTGGACGCGAGGAACCCCCGATCGTTGCTTCGCGTCCGCTACTGTGACCCGAGATTTAGGAACCCGGCTGCAACAATTAATTCGCTCGCGATCTTCCGGTTCCCCTGCTTCCGATCTGCGTATTTTCGTTGGCCACCGGCGATTCTACAGGCGAACGCATTCTGCGTGCCGAGACTCCCATAAATTTAACCCTTTGCGCTCGAAGCAGTTCGATTCCGAAATCGAAACAATATTTTTATCTGTAATAGCTCCATTGTATATAGTTTGTTTCCTTTCCTGCGTATGAAATTAATTAGCACTGCTCGTACTTACAACACTGATATTTTTAACGATTTTATGGTAATATTATGGTAATTTTTGGTGGCGCCTCTAAGGCGACACTAAAAATCGACATACTATTATTTAAACAACCCTTACATCGCTAGGTTTGCAGTTGAGTAATCAATAAAAATATTAAACTTTAAGTACGAATCATAGTAATTAATTTCGTATGAACAAAAGGAAATCAACTATGTACAGTGGAGCTATTATAGATGAAAATATTATTTCGATTTTCGAGTGGAATTGCTTCGAGTGCAAAGGGTTAATAATCGTTTCTCCGAGTACTCGAATAAGTTCGAGGGCCCTGGGGCCTCGAGGACGTCCGTAGGACCCAAGAAATGGAAAAGTCGTGTTTCAAAAGCGTCCTACGACCGTCGCAAGCGGAAATTGTGGGTGAAACGAACGTACAGCGTTGTACTAGTTACAATTTCGTTGATGGGGGTGGAAGAGAGGGTTGGCGCTTACCTGGTAGCGTTGATGGTGAAAATGGTCTCGATGGATCGGCGATCGATCACGCCGCTAAGTAAATACTGAATGGCGATCAGAGCGAGGACGACGCAAAAGATCGCCTTGTAAAGGTGGGCACGATGCCACAGTGCCACGGCTGCCGCCGCAGTCATCGCATGTGCGAGACACCATAACTCCTTCCTATCGGCGTTAGAAGAGCCCCGTGCAGGACGAGGCGCTCCCCGAAGGCTGCAGCCTCCGCCTCGAAGAAGCCGGTCCTCGTCTTCGTTGTCCTTATTGTCCTTGCCTGTCCTCGGGTTTCCGCCTCGGCCGTCGTCTCTCCCCTAGGACTCACCCCTAGGACTCACCCCTAGACTCTTCCTCTAGAATCGTCGTTCTATCCTCGGTCACGTTGCTCCGGAGACTCGGATATCGGAGGCAGTCTTCGGAAGCTGGACCGAACGACGAAGACGTCGCCTGTCGCCTGGGACACCCGAGCTTCTCGAGCCTTCCGACAGCCAGGCGCATCACCTTCCGACGCTACTGCGTCCTCGACATAACGCCGGCGCTATCCTGAAACAGAGGAACCAAAAATAATGATCGAAATCGGGGTCGGCTTCGCGCGGGGACGCCTGAATATTCATCGCGGAAGATCGATGCATCTTCTGGAGAACTCTGTCGCTGGAAATAGCAGCCGCTCGCTTTTTAAACTCCGGCGACTTTCGTCCGAGACGATCGCGCCCTTGGTCGACACAGTTTTGTAAGTTAGGAAGCTACCCGCGGTAGGAAGCGGTCGATCGCCGTCGGAAATCGCGTGGTTTCGCCAGAACCGACTTTAGAATTTTCGACGGTCGTTTTTCGCAAATATTTCGGGCACTGTTCGCTTTGCGAAAGCTACGAACGCCTATAGCGTTCGATGTGTTAAAATAGAACGTATGTTGGGGGTTGAAAATAGGGGAGGGGACAGCGGATGTTACGCAGCGAGAATGTTCATCTTGGGAAATGAATCTTCGGAGAAACCTTCGATGGAAATTATATTCGTTAATTTTTTAGAAGCGAAGAAATATGGAGGAATATAATGGCACCCTTGTTCGACGCAGTTTTCTGAAAATCGACCCAAACGAGTTCAGATTCGTGTAGCCGCAGCAGCGGTAGTTTTTGGCGAATATCTCGTAGACTGTTTGTCTTCGCCAAAAAATGGCGAGCACGTTTCGCGTTCGGCGTGTCAAAACTAATAGAATGACGTATGTCGCGGGTTGGAAAGAGGGGAGGAGATAACGGCAGAGGTTTGCAACGGGGGACATTGCGCAGCGGGAATCTCGCGCGACCCGGAACAGCAGCTCGCCCGTTGAACGCGTCGACGAGCCAGAAACACGGAAACGCGGGAAAGAAACCGTCGAGGAACGCGAAGGTGTGCGCATCGAAGCCTGAAATTGGTTTGCGTTCTCAGGTACGAGGGAACGTGCCGCGAACAGCCCCGTGCAACCCCGTACGACCCCGAACAGCCCCGTGGCTCGTTCCCCGGAGAGAATGCCGAGGAAGAAACGCGAAAGCGACTACGGAAAACGGATTCCGAGGAGAGACCTTGGGGGATGGATGGTCTCTCGAATTCTTTCGACCGACAAACTCCGAGCGACCGTCTTCGTCGAGGATCGAATGCCTCGAATGACTCCCTCCGTGTTCCGCCATTGTTAAACGCTCCACGAATTTACGCTAATTCCACGTCATTCGGCTAGAACCGAACAATTTTCCTGGTGCGAGAAATCACGCTCTCTAACATTGACATCGAATGGTTGAGTAAATTAACGAAAGAATCAACCAATAAATTAAGCGATAAGTGAAGAAATAAATTAACAGGTAAACGAACCAAGAAATTGACTAATAAATTAAACGATCGATGAACGAATGAATGAAACAATAAGTGAAACAATAAATGGAACAAGTAAACGAACCAAGAAGTGTCAACAGTAAATGAAACGATAATTGTATAAGCAGAGGAACCAATAAATGAATGAATAAATGAACCAACGAATGAACGAATGAATAAAACAATAAATAAAGGAATAAAGAAACCAATGAATGAACGAATAAATGAAACAATAAGCGAAACAATAAATGAAACGATAATTGAAGTGATGAAATGAAATAATAAATGAGCCAATGAATAAAGGCATAAAGGAACCGATAAACGAATTAATAAATAAACCAGTGAATAAATAAACGAGTGAACAAATAAATGGACGAATAAATGATGCGATAAATAGACAATTGAATGAACTAATAAATGAACGAACTAACTAACGAATACGCGAATATACAAACGAACGAATAAATGGACGAACGAGCGAATAAACGATAACAGAAACATACTGAAAATATGGTATCCGACAGCGCGTAACAGCCCTTGCGGTACGATTGAATAAAATCTAATCAGTTTTCTCTGTCGTATTTCGCACACGGGGTACCTAATACTCTATTAATGGGCCGTCGGAGCTTGTGGACACGTTTGCGCAGAGTGGCAGGCTTCGCGCCGCATTGTCGCGATAACGATCGTAATTGACGATTTCACAGTAAATTGCACGGGCATGAAAGCGTCGCGTTCACCTCGCAGCGGAGATAGACGCGCAGATGTGTCCGATCGCTATCGCGATCGTTGTGTGCGTGTTTTTTCCGGTCGCGGGAACGGATGCGAGGGCAGATTTAATTCCGCTTTCGTCGAAACGCGTCTTCTCCGGTGCGATCATCGAGGAAACTTTATCGATCGAATCGACGAAATCGAGGACCGCCGACGAAGAACGGAGCGGGTCGTTTGAATACGTTATCGGAAACGCGATTCGTGCAAACGCGGACGTAATCGTTGCGATTGCGTGTGCTGCCTTTTCCTTAAAACAGCCTTGCGGTTCAACCGTGTCGTTCGATTCCTCGTTTTCATTAGCCACCGCAGTTTACAAGCCGTACATTGTTCCATTTAAAAAAAAGAAACACGTTGGCGATTTTAATATTTTAGAAAGTAAAACATTGAGAAAGAAATCGTTACTCCTCCTCCTGAATTCGCCAACAGGTGGACACAAGGCAATTGAACGTTCTCGCTACTACCCGATTCTTACACAAATTGAATTGCCTTCCGATATCTCATCTCCCCTTCTTCCCCCTCTATCTCCTAAATTTTCAGCAGTCGAAAACTCGCAAATTTCGCATAAACGAAGAGTTCCTTCGCAGCGTGCATCGATTGCCCGGTGTTTGCGAATTTGTTCCACTCAAGATCACGCGAAGGCCACAATTCCGCAGATGATCGAATCTCGAGCACAGTTTCGTTTGAAACATATACCGACGCAACACGATAGTCTCAAACGATACGAATTTACCTTTTCGATGAGGCAACGTCCATTAGTCGGTTTTAATGGGCAGTGGGTGTAATGGTTAAACGATCGAGCGATGTTCTCTTGAAACGGCTGTTAATAACCCTTTGGCACTCGACCGGCGACATCGAGGCGCCGCGAAAAATTGCCACGCTGTTTTATTTAAATATCGTCGTATCTAAGGAATTGATAAACGTTTAACGGTCGCAAGGACGAGCAACGGTGTAGAATGAGAATATCGGAAACGCCTTTCTGGTTAAACCAGTGTCCAGTTCAAAGGGTTAACGGTTTCGTCACGCTCGAGCCGTCGAACGGTTTCACCGACGTTCCCACGAAGTCGAAAAATGTCCGTCGATGCTTTCTAATGTTTTCACGAAACGCGGCTAATAATCGTTCGATTATGGCGCGGCTCCGTGAAGTTGGAGTTAATTCGGTCGCCGTGAATGCCGGGCACGAAGCTCGGCGAAGTTGCCGAGCCGAAGATGGCGCAGTTTCCCAGCACCGGGTCTCGTCCCGAGGCAATTTCTGGTCGCAGTAAGGTCAGGTGGCGCGGACAGTTAGTTGCAGGGACAATTAGTTGCCACGGAGAGTCCTCTAATTGCGAGCAAACAGGGTAGCCGACTCGCCTTCTTGTTTCCTCGGTACCCTTGGAACAATGAGCCGCGCTTTCATCGGCCCGACGCCTCGTATCGTTGCGAATCTTTATTCGCCGACAGTCGTTCGAATAACGCGAGTTTAACGAGGCCCCCGGCTCCCGTTAATTGCCATCGAACCGTTGAAAATATACCATGGGAGTTTTATGACCGCCACATGCCCGGCCCGAACGTTATCTGCATACTCATTTCGAAAGACGATTAGCGGGTTCCGTGACACTTTATCTACCGGAAGAGTATTTTTAGGCTTTCCAATAATTCCGCTGTACCGAAGGGAAGCTTAGGCATTTAACGCTATAATCTGACGCGAAACTCTCGGTTGTCGTTAGCGGAGATCGATTATTATTGGCACGCGATCGACAATGGCTGCCGCGGGAACCGTTGAGATCAGCTTAGGCCACAAAATGGCACCCTCAAATTGCATCAAATTTATTTCTTGGCTTGTATATTGTTCGAAAGCTGCTAACAGTTTAGGTAAACGTGTTCCAACTGTTTTTACAAGTTGCTCGTAAAACAGCCACTTTTCCTGCTTCGCAAGGCTAGCGTTAAATGCGTTTTAGTCGCGTATCGACTTTTAAAAATTATGGGACAACACGTTTTGATAGGTTTATTGTTAAGTGTTCGTACTTTTAAATCTATAAATAACTCTGCTGTACAAATGGGTAGATAAGACGTTTTACATTAAACTCCAA
>CM052085.1:1639648-1666573 GCA_028453745.1 Agapostemon virescens
AACGAAATTCTTGGGCAATAAATTCTTGATACACAATTGCAATTGTTGTTGCCGTTGGGGGATCGATTAAGTGGCCCTTGGGCGAATATTAGGGGCTCTTAAAAATTATTAAACGATCTCTGCTAGGTAATTCGTTAACGCTTTATCTACCAGAATAGTCTAAGACTCTTCAATAATTCTCCTGTACAAATGGATAGATAAGACATTTTACATTAAACTCCAGAACGAAATTCTTGGGCAATAAATTCTTGATACACAATTGCAATTGTTGTTGCCGTTGGGGGATCGATTAAGTGGCCCTTGGGCGAATATTAGGGGCTCTTAAAAATTATTAAACGATCTCTGCTAGGTAATTCGTTAACGCTTTATCTACCAGAATAGTCTAAGACTCTTCAATAATTCTCCTGTACAAATGGATAGATAAGACATTTTACATTAAACTCCAGAACGAAATTCTCGGACAAAGTCACTGTAGATAAATTCTTGATAAACAATTGCAATTGTTGTTGCTGTTGGGGGATGATTTGAGTGATCCTTGGGCGCGTATTGGGGCCTCTTAAAAATTAGGAAACGATCGCTGCTAGGTAATTCATTAACGCCTTATCTACCGGAATAGTTTAAGACTCTTCGATAATTCTCCTGTAGGAAAATGAAGAAATTTTGCATTGCGATCAGATTCGAAATTATCGGACGAAACGTAACCGCAGGTAAATCGTTGATGCACGATTGCGATTGCTGTTTCAGTCGTAGGAAATTCTCAGTCCTGGATTATAAACTTCGAAAATGCATCGAGTGGGCCGTGCTGCGCGATAAACGTTCGCGGAGGCGTGTTTCGTGGTCGATAATATCGAACACACGTGGACGTCGGGCCCGTGACTCAACCGACTAAATTTCGACTCGATAACACAGTGATTGTGGTAATCATCCTCCTCGGCAATAGGTTCCGCTGAGCGTGGCGCTGGCATTGGCCGACTTGCGATCCATCCGCTCGAGACTCGCCCCGATTGGACCAGGTTTTTCGCTAACGACTCCTCAACGATGCCACGGAGAATATTTTCGCAAAGGAAAAGGTTACTTCGAACAACCCCTTTCAATTTTCTCCGGCACTTTTAGGCCACCGCGAGCAAATACTTAATTTTAAACACCGAATACTAAACACCTACTCGTGATCTCTATATTGTCTCGATAATTGTAACGGTAGTATCGATAATTTCGTGTTGAGTGCAACTCGAAACTTCGGCTTGCTCAAAGATAGCGAAAAGTTTGTCCCGATTCTTCTTTCGGCAGAAATTGTGTCTGAATCAATTCTTTCCTTACTTTTTCCATCCATCGGGCGCAGGATAATTGCATTTATCGAGCCGCGACGAGGGCGAAGGAGATTCCTTCGCGGATTCTTTTCGCAACACCGGGTTTCCCCGCGTGTCGTTTCGGATGCGAGCATCGTCGTCGCGGCTTGCGAAACTGGCATAAATTCGCGGAAACGCGGAGCCACGTCCTTTTCCGTCGGGCGGGAGTTTCAGAGCCGTGGCACCGCGAGATTTATGTCGGCTCTCTTTCCTCTCTCTGTACCTATCTCTCTCTCTCTCTCTCTCTCTCTCTCTCTCTCTCTCTCTCTCTCTCTCTTTCTTCTTCTCCGTAGAAGGATTCTCCACGGAGCAAGAAATTTCAAAAGGCATCAAGCCCGAGGCGGCTGAGTCAGAGCCCGCTCTATCGCTCGGCTCGTTCGTCTCCGAGACACTCGCGACTGGGAACTGTTGTATCAGGTCGTTCGGAAAGTTCAGCTGCCTTTTTCTTCGGAAAAATGTTTATTGCACCGCTCGGATTACTTCCAGACAGTGGCTCCGCTTATCCCCGGACCGTTCAGCCGGTGCTCTTCAAGCTTGTTTGTCGATCGAGCTTTCTTTTCACGCTGAATCCACCGAGCGGAAGAGCCGAGCGGTGAACACGCCGGTCCGGCACGTTTTAGAACTCGATTGCCTCCGCTGTTTTCGAAGCTATGGGAAAACTTTACCGGCCAAAGTTTCCCGGTGTACAGTGCTCCACCGTTTGGCAGTAACAGTCTTTTTGGCAGCGAGAACACTCCCGAAAGATCTCAAGGTTATCCTCAGTTTTTAGAAGGACTTCCGGAGATTCGACACGCGTACGCGCACGATAACTGCGTCGCTTCGAACACGAGGTGCTGGCATTTAACGCGACTTCCGATTCGGCGCGATCTGTATCCAGGCGTGTGTACAGGGTGTCTCGGTTGATTTGGATATCTTGATTTTGTAGCTATGTACGTTGCTTTGTAATGATAATTTATTCGTTTAACCGCCCAGCCGACGACCTAAAATATTCCCGAAAATCTAAATAATTTATTTAACGCAGCAACAATTGAAAACTTAGAATGAAACCTTCTTGCAGTCTCCAGATACGAATTAAATTGAGTGCAACGAATATATTAGGGTAAAAATTTATGTTTTAAACATGGACAAATAATTCTGTCACCCATATGTGGGTGACGTGGCAGTCAAAGTATTAAAGAAGTACGTCCAAAAATTTCTGATGAAAATATTTTTATAACTTCGACGATTGCGAAAGAAAACTCGTTGAACCAGATTAAATTTCGTTTCTTCGACAGATTGTAGCAAAGTTTGACTTTCAGGTCTAGCAAGAAAAATTGCATGGCTCGTGCACGACCGACATGGCACTCGAGCTATTAATGCATCGG
Organism: Agapostemon virescens; assembly: GCA_028453745.1. Taxonomy (NCBI): domain Eukaryota; kingdom Metazoa; phylum Arthropoda; class Insecta; order Hymenoptera; family Halictidae; genus Agapostemon; species Agapostemon virescens. Next base: position 1,642,359 of record CM052085.1, read on the forward strand.
CTGATATTTCGCAACGTGCTTCTTATCAGCTATTATAGTTGAAGCTACGACATAAAAAACTCGGTGTTTTAAGCGGCTCTAACAATGGTAAGTACAGAGATAATATTCGAGTGCTGCAATATGGCCAGTCAGAATTATACAAATTTAAATATCTTCTAACTCGCTAATTTTTCTGCCGAGATAGTTTAACACTTTAACTGCCCAACTAACAACCTCAAAAATTTCACAACATCAAAATAATTTATTTAATGAAACAACAATTGCAAACCTGGAAACATATAACGCATAGTTATCCTTCAACTTTCTTGTATTCTCCAGATATGCAACGTTGAGTGCAACGAATATATTAATGTACACATTTATTTTTAAACATGGACAAATAATTCTGTCACCCTTGTATGGGTGACATGGCAGTCAATATGTTAATAAATTTTTACAATTAATATTGAGCTGCAGCCATTTATGCGTTAACAATTCCATGATAACGTTTAAACAAACGAATCAGACCTTCCTACGATCTTCCCTCGTCCACTCACGACGAAAACCAATGGCAGCAAAGTATGGCGTACTCGATGCTATTCGAAATACCTCTGCGTGAATAATACTGAGAAACTCAAGACGCGAAAATCAGGCGAGACACCCAGTATACAGACACATCCGCAGCTTATTATTCTAACCGTTCTGCGAGTGCTCCTCGCGAACACGTTTGTTGATCGTGCATTCTTTTAACAATAAATACAGGCCGCGGTTGCTCGCGGTTAACCCGACATCTCTATTTTACAGCTTCGATATTCCGCGATTATGTCAGTTATTTGCGGAACCGTTTCGCGGAGAGATATTTGCGAATTCGCGTTGACTCATCGCCTCGCGATTTTACCTGCGCGTTAGAAAGCGTGTCAGCGATTTGCACCAAATAGACGAGTAAAAGGCGTTACGTGGTTTGTTCCTTTTCACGTAATCGGGGAAAATTCGTATCGATCGCTCGTCGACGAATACTAATTCGACCGTGTTACCTTAATACGAACGATAAGAGACGTTCGTTTCTTTTAATGTCTCCGTTATCGCAGTTCCCACGTTTCTGCCCATAAATCCATAAATTCTCAGCGATGATTTATCGGACCGTTCCTCCCGAGATCCTACGACATAAATTTTCTCTCCTCCCGCGCTATACTTTCGGCGACGAAGAGGTCTCTCGATAGTCCTAGCCTAGAAATGCTGCGGCAAAGGGTTAAGCGCGGGGAGGACGATTCGCAAGACGGAGAGACTCGGCTAGAAAATATTCGCGGCACGGAGACAGCCGAAATTCCGCGAAAAGCCGATCGTTCGACGAGTTCTTGAACTACATTCTTCCTTTCTCATGAATTTGAAGAGATCTCGACCGCGTTTGGAAAGTGCCTCGCACACGCGATCGGCCGCCCGCGCTCGTCTCGCGGACGAAAGCGTATTTGCGGCCGTGCTGGCCGTCTCGTAGACGAATCGAAAGTGTTTCCAGTGAAATTCCAGCTGGCTTCCCAATTACGCCGGCACGCGTAATATTTTCCAACTGCGCGAAGCTCGGCGAGGCACGTTCCGTTTTGTAATCGCTCGACCGAGTTCCAGAAACGCATTGTTCAAGACGCGGAGGACCTTCGAAACTGATTAGACCGTCGTTGCGAAAGAGCAATTAGTCGGAAAAGTTCTGCGCCTAGGCTCTCGCGATACATGGTTCCAGGAGCCCAGAGAGTTTGCTCTCCGGCTGCTTATGGTCGCAGGTGTGTAAGACCTCGCGTTTAAGTATCTCCCTATCTATCCGGCAGCTTTGCCTTGTGCCCGCTGACGCAGAAACGCTCGAGAGCGAAAGAGAAGTCCTCGAGCCACCGAGCTGAGTCACATCCATCGGGACACTTCGCTAATATACGTACACATAGTTGAACTCTAAGAGGAAACACTGTTTCGGCACGCGATCTCGTGCCAAACCCGAAATGCACCGCCAGCAAGTATGGCGGCTAGCTCCTAGGTTGGCCAACAGATGGACGATTCCAGGACAAATTCAACCCTTGGTCGCCGACGCAACGAGGGTCCATCTAAAACAGCGATTTTCAGCTTGGAAGGTCGATAACTATTCTATAATTGTAGCTAGTCTACAGATGCGATAGTTACGGAAAGAATACTGCAACATTTCCTTTGGAACTATCACAGATCTGTAGATAAAAAGGTAACGCTTCTTCTATGATTGTCGTAGACCAGGATAAAGCACAATTACAACGAATTTTTGAGCACTTGGGTCATAAGCCGTCTCATCTCGAACTTAATTTCCAACTGTGCGGCTCCATTCGAATAAATCCAAGTCGACCTTTGAATCTCCTAAAAGCCTGCGCTCGCAAATAAGTTCCGAGCGATGTTCTCCACGAGAGCGTGCAACATCTGTAGAAACCACTTTGTTCCACAACGCGCAAATTAGAAGTTATTCGAGGTGATTAAGTTAGATGTCTCGCTCTGTACACCACCGTGGCATTTGACTTAGCCTTAATTAACCCCTTCAACTGTAACGCGAAGACAGACTCTTCGCGCGTACTTCGGACAGGAACTCGGTTCGACGAATTAAAAGTTGCAAATGAGTTTAAATAAACCGCAAGATAAATCGTAGAGCAAAAGGGTCACCTATGAAATCTTCTTGCTGAAAATGGAGAGGGAAATTTCTGGCGTGTTCGCTTTCGCAACGAAGAGGTACTTCCGCGAAATAGGAGCGATAGAAGAGCGATTAAGGGTTGAAAGGAAGCCTGGACGAAGAAGATTGTAGGAGGAAGACCCGAGGAAAGGAGAAGAAGAAGAAGAACGCAACGAAGGAATCGATAGCCATTGTCATGGCGACCGCAGAGCTTCGACCAGTTCGAAACCGACTCTTTCTCCGGGCAGCTTTGCGATGATTCTCCTGGCGAAAGTCGTCGAGGAAAATTACATGTTTAGACGAGCAGGATCGGCCGAAGGAAAACCGACTACAATTTCCTCGGCAACGCGGTGAAAACGCGCGAGCTCCTTCGATCGCTGTTCAAAACCCTGCTTCCTCGTCAGCGAATCAAGAGTTCCCGGCGAAGAAACGAACGCCTGAACAGCAATTCTCTAGCGAACATGCTGAAATATCGTTATCAGAGTTGGCTTCCCAGCGAAGCCGAAACCCGGACGTTAGTTAGAGCAGTATGTAACGGGGAAAATTGGAGCCGCGGAACAATTTACGGCATCTCGAAGGCGGTGCTTTGATGCGCGAACGCTGCAAACTTCCAAAAAGACCACCGAAACTCCGACACGGAACTGCTGTCTCGAGTAGCGTCGCTGTCTCTACACGGTTTACGAAGGCCCGGCTTTTTTTTTTTGTTCAATAATCAACTAATCGTAATTATTTATCAAACATCTTGCAAAGTTAATTGTACCGCGCACGTGTACATACAAATCATAGGAAGTTTGCGATTTGTACAGTTTCAAACGCTCAGCTAAGCTGTGTATGTCCCTGCGCGCGACAGACCTTGGTGTCGCTTTTTCGAATCAGCTCATGCATTTTATTATTCTCTACAAAAAAGTGTTAACTCGTGCGCGCCGAGAATACTTTAGCGAATACGAGAAAGGATTTAGACTATTTTCCCCATAATGTTCACGCTTCTAAAAATTATAGCAAGACAACGGCAATCTACAAAGGGTCCTAAAAACTTTCTCATTTACCAATTCGCCATTCGAGCAATTAATCTGTCCAATTAGAACGCACCTATGGCGGACGTCTCCCGAACCAACGGCGCTTTGGTTGGTCCACGTTTTTCGCGAACAACTAGAAAACCAATCCGCATACGACATTCCCGAAAAGCCCCGGGAATCTCCCGTTTGCAGGAACTGGAACATTTCTGTGTCCCCCTGTACGTTAACCGTGTACAATTCCTTTGCTTTTCGCTGTTCGAAATCTCGCCTCGAAAAGCAGGACTGTTCTCGACCAGCGCGAACGAGGAAACAAAATTCCATTCGCCGTCGTTCGGCAAACTAATCCCCCTAACATCTCAAAGAGACTCGAGTTTAATCCCCAGACTCGAGCACGGTCCAATTCGAGGGAAATTATGCGCTTTTAAAGCGGGCGAATATCAACGAGAACCAGTGCGAGTCGGCTAAAACCCTGTTCGCGAGGTTTCCCGAACCCGGGGCCGAGTCAAAGCTCGCGTTGCAGAGGCGCAGTTTCGCCGATGCGTTTCTCTGCCTTGTGCACGGTCAAAGCGAGCCTCGATCGCGATCATCGGATTGCTCGTCGGCCGGAATCAAATTTCGGACGACCTATAACCTCTCTCGTTTCGCCGGCGATCGCGAGACGCGCCGCGTCGTTCCCCAACGGACGGATGCAGTTTTGCATTTCGAACTTCGACCTCGGCATGCATCGCGCGAGCCTCGACTTGCCGTTTCTAAGAGCTTATGAATGATTCATCCGATGCTGGGCCGATTAGAAAACGAATTCAGAACGGTCGTCGATGCCGACGAGCGGCTTTCGAGAATCTTTAGGAAAGCGATCGGCGTCCGTCGGCGAATTATTTCGGAACCGGAAACGGCGACGCTGCTTGGAAACAGAACAGCCGCCTCTTCGTCGTGTTTCCGAAATGTTGGCGTGGCAGGAAATGCGTGGGATATTGAAACAAATCGGGACGGTGGTATAATAGTTGAGCGATGCTCGGAGAAACGCGTGAAAAGACGCGCAAGAGGAAGTTGTATATTTGAAGATGTTACACGTTCGACGCGGCACGTCTACCGCATGAAAATGCAACTGCCGTGGCCGACGTAGCTCGAGGATTTCGAGGTGTTTGCGTGTTCGCCAGTGGGACAGAAACTTCGGAGATTATTGTCCGCTTAATGAAATCACCGAGTTAGCTACGACCAAAGCCGTAGTAGAATCCCTGTCTTAATTAACTTCGGAGCATCGGGGATAGACGGCTACGCTAAAACTCCCGGCGAGCCAACTCCTAGACGCTGCTCTCGCTCTTAATAAAACAAACACGCTCGGAGAGGATAAGATAATTACGGGAACGGCAGCTGCGGCGATCGAAGTAACACTCTTTTATACTTGTGATATTTCAAACTTTTCTTGGCCAAGCTGTTTCAAGAGAAAAGGCCGTGGCTTTCCGTAGAGGAATACGTATCTTCTCGTAGCTTCGCAGTGGGTTACGCGGTGGGGGTTGCGAGCAGCGAAATTCCGGATGCGCCCAAAGGAATTCGTAACAGTCGATTTTAAATGCAAACGAATCCACCGAACGTTCGAGTTTCAATCAAACATCGTAAAAGTGAACTGCCGCTCCAACGACACAAGCATTCGGGGAACGTGGTACACCGTACAAGAATATAAAATCATATACTACTATGTACTGGAATATATTAGAATATTCCAGAATATGCCAGACTATACCAAAATATGTCGGAATATAGCTGATCATATTATAGTATGCTAGAATATACCGGAATATGCAAGAATATACCAAACTACGATAGAATATAGCATAATATACTAAAATATAGCAGAACATGCTATAATATGCCAAAATATGCCGCAATATACCAGAATATACCAGAATATAGTATAATATACCAGAAAGGCAGAGTGTCAGAGCAACCACCGCGTGAAAAGGGATCGCTGAACAGCGAATACGTTTCATAGCACTAAACGCGACATTGCAGTACATTTTTAACGCGTCCGGTTCTTCGCCGACTCCCTAACCACGCGATTCCTCGCACGAAGAGGGCTGCGAAGAGCGGTGCCGGAGGAAACCGTAAAGAATCTTAATTAGCGTTGAGCACGGGAGATACTTTGAGCCATCGTCATGTCGAGAGGCGAAAGGAGGGCGGTTTTCTGCAGAAGAAACGCAGCTGGTACAAAGGGTTGTGGCAGGCCTAAAGGGAAACGAGTTACCCTGACCTGTAACCGTGCGACGGAGAATGGGGTAAGACCTCACCCAGACCTCGCCGACGAACAGCTGTGACCTCTGTTTCCAGTTTGCAACGGGATCTTAGAGGACGCGGACAAGATTGCCTGGGAACGTGCGAACTTGGGAGACGCTTTTGCCCGGTGTCCTCGGAGCGTGACACCGCGACAAGCAACGGCGAGGATCCTGCTAGAAAAATGATTCGAATTACGCGGCGGGTATGGCAAGGGGCATTATGGCAAATTGCGGGTATCCTGCGGGAGCAGTCGCAATTTCGTGGACAATCGCGTTAACGATGCGAACGGGAACGTATATACGCGACGCCATTGCGAAACGTGCACTCCGGTTCTGGAACCAATATTATTAAGATAATGTCTGCGTGGCTTGGCTTGGCGTGGTAGTAAGCACGGTGGTGGCGTGGCATCGACAAAAAGAAATCAAAGCGGCACCGTATCGCCGGAAGCCGCGGTTTGCGCGACGGAAAAAGGAGACCGGCGTTAAGTACCGCGGAGAAACGGGTCGCCGCTAATTACGCTCGTCGTTTGCCGGCTAATGTGTCACTCGCGCCGCGGATCGTCCTGCGAAAGCGAAAGGCAATCGCGAACATCGCTGGTGTCTGCGTATAGCGGCCTCTCGGCCAGAACCGACGAGGGGCGCAGTGATTTAAACGTTCCTCCGATTGAATTCTTCCCACTCGTCGATTAAGAATAAAACGTCTGGACAGCGAGAATGGTAATTGCTGTCCGACAACCTAACCGCGCGCGCGAGTGTTAACAAACGATTCGAATGATCAATGGGGAACCTTGAATGCTAATCGCTCCGATAATAACCTGTCACCGAGACAGACACACACACAGGGGCAGGGAGAGAGACACACACAGAGAGAGGGAGAGAGAGAGAGAGAGCCGTAATGGAAGTTTTCCAAACTGTAGCCGCACTATTAAGGTAAAACGGCGCTGATGGAACGCGGCGCGGTTAAATCCGACGCGACGTCAGATCGCTCGACCGATTTAAGCGTTACCCGAGTGGGCGTGGCTTTGTGGCTCTACATTTCGCGCCAAGCCAAAAACAGCAGTCCAAAGGGCTCTCTCTGTGCCTAACCTAGGCTCTACGTTGGATATAAAATTTAGATTCGTATTCAACAATATTCTACAGCTAATTAATTACTTAACCGATGTGTTCTTGATGCATTAAATCGGCTAACAGAAATCTATGTTTTACAGAAATCTAGCACCAGAGTGACCAATCTTCTTTTTACTTAGTTAATTAGTTAATCGACGTGTTCTCGATGCATTAAACTCACCCAGATGGGCGTGCCTATGTGGGTCTAAATTTCCCACGTACGCAAAACAGCATTCTAAAGGGCAATCTCTCCCCGTGCTTAACCTAACCTCTATATCCGATAGAAACCCAGCTCCGAAGTCGCCAATATTCTCTTTAATTAGTTAATTACTTAACCGATATCTAGCCGATACGTTAAACTGACCTAATAGGGCGTGGCTTTACGGCTCTTCGTTATCTCGAAGCTGAAACAGTTCCTCGGGGGGTGATCCAGAGTCTGAAGTTAACTTTGGAATTCCGTGCCCCTTCAAAATCTAGCTTCGGAAACTCGAACCTCTTTCTATATGTTTAGAACACCCCAAGTAGGCGTGGCATCGGGACTCCCAATTCCTACAGGGGCAACACAGTATCCACACCGAACTTGGACATTGACTTCTCTAAAAATCGAGTTGTGAGATTTCCACCGCTCAAAAATAATTCGTCAAAGTCCGCACCCTTTGCAAATGAAACTGTCCGAGAACTCTGACTTCTTTCTATTCGAGTGCCTCAAGTAGGCGTTGCTTCCCAACCCTTGGTTCCCACAGGAACCTCCCAGTGTCCCACAGAGCAATCAATCCCACCGACCCAAGGTAATGTGGTGCGATTAACTCCACGTTCGCGGCACGTTTCGCCACAAAAGAATTGTCCGTACCTTCTGCAGAGATTCTAACATGATTTCTAGAGAAACGAGGGCAAGGGCAAGGGCGAAAGACGCCTTCGACCGCGACTCTCCCACGACGTCGCGAAATCGTGAACGCGATGCGTGACGTAACACAGGGTGACCAAGTCCGGTGTGCGACATTTAAGCCGCGAAAGCGAATACGTGCAAGACGAACAATGATTTTCCAAGGCAGAAAAAGGAACAACTCTGCTCCTGCAAGGGAACAGCAATTACCGGCTGCCGTGTAAATCTCGCGATTCTTGCGAGCACCTGGCGGCTTTTACGCGACAAAATATCGCCGCGATGCGCGACATCGAATGAACATAGCTCACCCCGTTCTGTCGCCCTACCCTCGCTGCTTCTCGAAGCCAGGAAAATCTACTGTATAATGCAGGAACGTCGAGTGCATTCTGCTCGCGACGGTAAAAGCGATTTCACGGTAGCCCGAATTTGGAGCAAGTCCAAGTTGAAAATCGATCGACCTTTGAACCAATCGGCTGTGCGCTTCCGCTCCGTCTTCGCCCTTCTGTGCAGCGAAACGAGCGTTATATCAGGAATCGGTGCCCGATACGAATCTGTCCTCGTCAAAGGACGGGAACGTTTCCGCCGTTGCGGAACCGCGATCATGTTTGCAAGAGGGAAACTCGCTGGCCGTATACTCTCAATTTACGAGCGGAGCACTGAAACAACGATACACCCGTACATCCAAACGAGAAGTAGGTATCTGGCGCACAGGTTTATCCCGGGAAGTTCAAAGAAATTTCAAATGGGAGATTCACATGTCCGAGCAACTTTCTTCTTTACTGTTTTAAGATCAGACGCACGGTTTTAGAGATATTAAGGCAAAAGGCGAACCAATCGGCGCGTTCCTACACACCCCACCCTCGGTGGGACTTGTCTCCGCCCCAGGGCCCGTTCAATGTAGCCCGGCTCTCCGATTGGTCCGCGTTTTTCCTTAATATCTCGGCAACGGGGCAATGTATGACATTTCTGCAAAGGAAAAACTGTTTCAAAATCACTCTGTCGATCCCTATTTTCAAGGAACTCGAGCATCTTTGAATACCCATGTATTCTCTCTTAAAAATTGTAAGATTTAACTTGGCCTTACGATTTTTACTATAATGTATGATGAAGTATAGAAAAACGTATGGTTCCATTTTGTTTGGGGGGTAATTTTCTAACCGCAACAATTGCAAAATAGAAATTCTGGAATCGATCGTTCCGACCGGCCGTGGTAGGTGCACCGTTAATAGGACTCCATTTCTCATTTTTACGAGGCAATATATTTCAGTTTGTTTTAAGACTCGGTCGGTACAGTGTTAAAAGCGACGTGCGCCGCGCGAAGAGCATCTAACGTTGTTTACGACCGCGAGACGGTGGTTTAGACGTTATCGCTATTATCGGCTAGGCGAACGTCTGGCTCGATCAATTTGCGGAATGAATCCCATCGATAAGTCCGAAAGATCCGCCTTATCTTCGATATCTCGTCGGATGGCGAATAAAGGATCGTTTTCGGAGAAGATCGATTCTTTAAACTGCTCGAATCGATCCGTTTGTCTTTGTATCGTGTACGGTAACTAATTCGTAGCTCTAATAGCCCGTCAATCAATCGTGTTACACTCGAATCGATTATTCGTTAGCTTGCTGCGAGATTACCTCGAATGATCTCGGGAATTACTCAGGACCACGGAGGACTCTATGTACACGGTGAGTGCACTGTTTCGGACTAAAGTTAGTGGCACTTAACGCGACTTTGCTGTATTTTCCAGAATAGCAAAGTTCCAATGGATTATTAAAATTGGAAAATTGTAATGCAAAACGGGTTTCCGTTGTCCGATTGTTTCTTACATTTTTGAAGCATCGTTTTTTTGCAATGTTCGAAAGTTTTGGGGAGAGGGTATCGATCGGGAAGGATCGATGATCGAAAAACGAGGTGACCACCCTTCTGTTGTGCAGCGCGCCGCATCGATCGCGACTCGCGTCCGCGAGCAAAGAGAAAAGAGTATCGACGGAAGCTTTAGGGATTCCGAATTAATCCATCGCGTTGCGAAGCCTTTGCTCGACTCGTCATTAGTCTCTTTGCGGTCTGTTTCATCCGTTGTCGACCGGCGTCCTTCGTGTCGAGCGATTCCATCGGATTAATTCGATTAATTCGATTAATTCGACGCGACTCGAAAGGAATCGGCTTGGCACGACACGATCGACACTCCGAGTGTCGCTTCTCTAACCCTCCTACGACGGCCCAGGATCTACTTTGACCCGGAACAGCAGTAATATGAAGAGATGCAGAATAACAACTTGTTTCGTCGAGTGCAAGTCGTTGGAAACGAATGCCAATCTCTGTTGTGCCTTAATTCTTTTATTAATTTATTTATGGTTCGCGTTAACGTGGTATTGTTAACAACAAACCTGTCAGAGCTGATTGAATAGCCTTGTACAAATCTTTTTATTCTGTAATTGTTGAAGGTACAAACTGAATTTTACTGCACTTTTAATAAATATAACTGGTAACGAAAAAAATCCACAAAATGTGAATAAATTTTTAGCAAACAATACTGTTTATTTTAGCATTATGTTACGGAACAGAATTTGCACTTTTGATAAATTTATAAGCCACTGCCTGAACAATTATCTTCTGTAAGATGTTATAATAATATTCGTTTGGAATCTAAGTAAATTGAATCTAGTCCTTTCTATAAAACAGTAATTTTTGTTTTACCATTATGTTAAAGAACGGTATCTGTACTTTTGATAAACACAAGAGCCACTACTTGAGCAATTATCTAGAATAATAAAGAATCTAGTATTAATGAGAATCGTGGAAAATCTAAAGGAATTAAACGTGGTCGTCTTTATCGTGAAATACAATCTAGCCGATTGTGATGCTCGGTTCGCTTAACGTTAACTGCAAAATAATTAACGATCTCCAGTGTAAATGTATCTGTATAGGAAGCTTGCTCACCGAACCAGCTCCTTAAGGGCGTGTAAAGCGCAAGAAAGTTGAAAGAGTTCTCGGTATAGAGCCGATCGTATCCTTTCAATTCCTACTTCATTGAATAAGTTACCGAGGTTTGATGGGATTTATCGAGGCTGCCCGGCTGTTTGCCGCAGTCGGAGTGTTAATTCGTAATTCACGATTCGATCGCAGCCGATGGAAATACACCGTGATTGCCGAACGAGAGCTGTAAAGTTGTACGCCCCAAATTCTTAAGCGTTCGAAAATTGCACGCATCCAATTCTCAATCTCTCCAAAATTGCACGCATCCAATTCTCAATCTCTCCAAAATTGCACGATCCAATTCTCAAACACTCACAAATTATATGCGCCCATTTCCCAGGCGTTCAAAAATTGCACGCACCGAATTCTCAAGCGTTCTGAAATTGTGGGTACCAAATTTTCCAGCGCTTCAAAATTGCACGCACCAAATTCTTAAGCGTTCCAAAATTGCACGCATCCAATTCTCAATCTCTCCAAAATTGCACGCATCCAATTCCCAAGCGCTCACAAATTATACACATTCATTTCCAAGGCGTTCAAAAATTGCACGCATCCAATTTTCAAGCGTTCAGAAATTGTGGGTACCAAATTCTCCAGCGCTTCAAAATTGCACGCATTCGATTCTCAAACGCTCCAAAATTGCACGCATCCAATTCTCAATCTCTCCAAAATTGCACGCATCCAATTCCTAAACGCCCTCAAATTATATGCGTCAATTTCCAAGGCGTTTAAAAATTGCACGCATCTAATTCCCAAGCGCTCACAAATTATATGCGTCAATTTCCAAGGCGTTTAAAAATTGCACGCAACTAATTCCCAAGCGTTTTCAAATAACATGCGCGCATTTTGCCGAGCGTTCCAGAATTGCACGCATCCGATTCATTGTATCGATCATAGCCGACGGAAATACACCGTGATTGCCGATCGAGAGTTCGACGTGCATTGTTTATGCGGCGATTTGTTATAGTCTGTCTGCCTCTGTTCTTTCTCTTTCTCTCTCTCTCTCTCTCTCTCTCTCTCTCTCTCCGACAATCGATCGATAGAATTCATACATTATGTTTGTTTACCAGAATCCGTTTGTCCAGAGACTTACTCTGCACCGAGAACTAGTGGAAAAAGGAAAAGATTAAGCGAAATGTTCGAAAGCTGATAATTAAATATTGCAAGTACAGATTTCCAGCTGAGGTCGTGCAACGAAATAAATTACGTTGCATATCTGCAGCACAAACAGCGAGGAAACTCGCGCGCGCTATCTGTGCGCAAACTTTTGCCACCGTTTTGAGCGGAAGGTAGAAAACGAATTCGCGAACGCGGCTGCTACAATTTGAACGCGCGAGCTGCGGGCTTCGCGAATCGAGTCCGAAGAAAAACAGGGCACGGCAAAAACCTCGGCTCGTTGGTTGTAACGAGCAAAGGATACCGAGAGACGGGGCCAAAGGAGAAATAAAACGCGGAAGCTCCGCGAACGCGAAGCTCTACGGCGAGTTCGCGAATGGAACGTGTCCCGGGGAAGCGTTTAAACGAGCTCCTAGCGAAACGAGGAGGAGCCCGCTGGACCGCTATCGAATCCGTCGACGAACCTAACGAGATTCTTCAATTCCCAGTTGAGCCGTGCCGCTCGTCTCGAGGAATTCTAATTTCGAGGAAACAACCTTCGTTTTGCGCGGTCTCGCAAAATAAGAAAAAAGTTCGTTTGCATAGTGGCATGCACAAGCGCGCGGGCAACACATCGAAAAACCAAACGCGGCCGTAAAAGGCCGCGGATGGCATCGTGTCGTTAATTAGTCGGGAAGGTCGACCAGAAGCGGTATCGACCGCGCGCGGAGATATCGATCTTGGGCAGAACTCGGTGAAATACCATTTCGAACGGCAAAATAGTTAATGGCTAATAAATAATTGTCGGCGGGAAAGAGCGAATAGCAAATTGCAGGTATCGAACAGTAAACAATTACCGGTAAGTTGTAACGATTGTAAATAGCAAAGAGCGAGTAGCAAATTGGACGTAGTAAACGGACAGTTGTAAAATGGTAAAGGGTAGACTGCAAGCACTAAACAGTAAATGGTAAAGAGTGAACGGTAAATGGTAAATAATAAATAGTGAAACGTACCATAAATTAATCGCAGATATTGTTTAACAATTCAACAAAAATTGCAATACCATATTTTGCAAGAGTTGCAAAATCTAAAAAAGATTCTACGGAATGAAAATGTTCAATGTCGAAAGAAATGCCTTAATTTTGTAATTGAAATAGCTTGTACCGTGAAGGGTTGGATCTTGAACAAACGGTGAAACAATTTCAGGGATGTGGAAACGGGTTTCCGGGCCACGGCGACGCGGGGGCGTGCGTTATGGTGATTCCGGCGAATAGCTCCGGTTTAGATGAACGAGCTAATTGCGCGTAATCATTTGCGTCAGCCAATAGACGAGGCTCGAGCAAACACGGGGACAAAACGAGGCTTCTCCGTCAGCGACGACACAGTTGCGTAAATTCCAGTCTGCTTTTCGGTCATCCCAATTGTTCGATCTGCCGGCGCGTCTTCGCAACGTTAACGCGGCAGCGCTTCTACACTGTTTCGCGGCCATGTAGAAGGCGAAAAAAAAAATGCCAACAGATAAAGCCGCTTTGGTAGGTGCCTCGTTATCGCAGCTGGCAAACACCGGTAACGAAACGTTACCGCACGCTGACAGTTCTCGGGGGCGTTACGATTTACGACGCGGAGCCACGACTCGGTAATCCGACCGGGTTTACGAAACAAGTGCCGCGATTAACTCGCATATGTCAATTATGATATCATCTGGTCCACCTCGCGGATCTCTTCTGCCAAACGACGGGCGTTCAATTGGACCCGCAAAATCGCGCGAGCCGATCGAACGTGACTTTTCCCACCGCGCGCGAAATAAACATTTGTTGCTTAACACTTTATCGACCGGCGACTATTTCAGAATTTTTGTAAGGCCTATGATCCATGACTGAAAACTTTTTAATGGGTCTATCAACGTTGACAGCAAATTTTATTGCGGATCAACAATGCATCCCCAATAATATTGTCTAATAATGTTGTTACAAATTGAAATGTAAAAATAGAATTTTAAGCTTCATTTTGATACAGCGCGAATATTGAATAGCCTATTAATAGGCTTCCGGTCGATAAAGTGTTAACACTGGAACCACCGAGCCAGTCAGAATGACTGATTTTTTCGGTTGCAATTACTGAAGTTGTATAAACATTTTCAGCAGAAAGCATCCATCCGGATGCAATTTTGTCATTGTTACAAATCAATATACAGTGCACTTCAAGCCGAAATAACTTTTTCAAGATTGGCCAAACGTCTTGACTTTTCTTGAGCAATTAGTTGCATTGATTCGCGAGAAAAGCGAATTTAATTAATTCCACCTATTTTGTAGAAACGGCACACTATGCGACGACCTCGCGACCCCAACAGCCGCTTACAATAATTATCCATAGCCTCCAGCGTGTGCCAGTATTGTAACACGGTACAAAGCCCTTCTCAATGCCACTGCAAATCCGTGTGTTTACACTTTCTTCTCGGGACGAAATCAAGCGTCGCGCGCAAACCGCAACAACGTTCCGCGTTCGCCGATTGACAAACGAACACTGGCCCATTACCAGCGGGTGTAATGCCTCCTGTTTTCCACTTCGCCGGGCTAATTAGGGGCGCGAACGTGCGCGGCTCGGTGCTCGATGAAATACTACTTCGACGAGTAACGCGGTGAGGAAGCAGTCAGTTTTATTTTAACTATTTGCGGTCGAACGATGACACGGAGGGCGCCGCTAAAACTTGCCATTAACATTCGACCGTTGTTTAATAAAAATATCGAATGAAAATATTCCAGCTTGGAAGAAACGTCTCAAATCCCAAATTAAAATTGTCCCGATTGCGAAACGTACGTGCACATTGCAAAATACTTTATCCGTCGCAGAATTGCGTTTTCCAACAGTTCTAAACTCGCCTGCTTTTTCAAGTGTTCTAAAATTGTACGCACCCAATTCTCAAGCGCTCAAAAATTGCACGCACTCAATTCTCAAGCGTCCTCAAACTGCAAACGCTTTCAAACTAGATGCATCAATTTTCCAAGCGCTCGAAAATTGTACGCGTTCGATTTTCAAGCACTCTAAAATTGTACGCACCCAATTCTCAAGCGCCTTCAAACTACAAACGCTTTCAAACTAGATGCATCAATATTCCAAGCGCTCGAAAATTGAATGCGTTCGAGTCTCAAGCGCTCTAAAATTATACGCACCCAATTCTCAAACGCCTTCAAACTGCAAACGCTTTCAAATTAGATGCATCAATTTACCAAGCGCTCGAAAATTGAATGCGTTCGAGTCTCAGGCTCTCTAAAATTGTACGCGGCCGAATCTCAAACGCTCCAGAATTGCAGGCACCCAATTCTCGAGCGTCCTCAAACTGCAAACGCTTAAAAATTGCACGCGTCCTAAAAAATAATGGCATGGCAAGGGATGAATGTTTTGAAACCGGTGCATTTCTAAATAACGCGGAATCGAATGCACAAAGTACCGCGTCGTCGTTTCGACATTGCTTTCGCGAAATTCGGTGAAAAACTGAGCAGGAAATAATTCTGCGGTGTAAAGGGTTGAACGGAGAGTTGCAGCGGCGTTGGTTCGCAACAGGCAACCATAGGCCGCAGGATTCCGCGTAGCTGCCGGACCGAACCGACGAAATCCGGCTCCGGAGCTAGACCTAGAACAGCGGGTTCTGCTCCGGGGTGCCTCGAATTTATTCCAGGCAGGTGTCGTACGAGAAAAAAGGAACACCGGTAGGTGCATAGCTAATCCCAGGCCCCTCGAACCGTCATCCCCTCGCAGTTACGTAACACACTCGCCGTTCCTACTTTCGCCGTGCTCTTTCCAACGGAGACGATGAAAAGAGAACGGAAAGAGCCGGTTCGTCGGTAGCCGAGAGAGCGGTTCTTCCGTGTTGTTGGGACAACGCGGCCACGTGCCACGACGAACCCGACTCGCTTCCCTTCTCGTTCCCTTGTCCCGGTCCACTCTCCTTTCCAAGCTCTGGACGATGTCGAGGAACAAAGCTCTCGGCAACCTTGGCCTTCGCCGGGTCCACCGAATCCCGCGTATGTACGATCTTCGATCCCGGCGCCTCGGAATTTGTTGCTAGAACAACGCCGTCGCGTGCTATCCTCGCTTTCCCTATTGTTTCTCCGTCCCCGGCAATTTTCCTTTCGGAAATTTTCCGTTTTCGCGAACAAAGTTTCCGCAGTCCACCCGTCCGTTCTTAACACGTTGAATGCGACGCCATTTTGGTGAACTTTCGCGTCACAATTTATTTACATTTAAACGGAAATAATGCAACTGTGCATAAGCAAAAGACTTAGACACTTTTCTGTTTCAATCGAATCTATTGAAATGGTGCGAATATTTCTTAATATTATATGGATTATCTATAACAGATTAATTTGTAAATTTGATACTGTCAGCTTTATACCGGCACCGTTCTGCCCGTGCTACGTACTCGAAAAAATTCACAAATTAGCGACAGACATCTCTAACCACACCCCCAAAGTCCGCACCCAAAATTGCTGACTGGTTCCGTTAAGAAAAATTATCACGCGAGATTACCTGGGAAGGTCGTTTCGCCCATTTTTCTTACGCCGCGGTCGTGATTCGATTTCTATCGGATTGTAACGCTGCTGGTTTCGCTGAGAGAAATTATTATGCGAAACAACCTCGGAACGCTGTACATCACCGTTTCCCCATTTGTTTCGGGGTCCCTCGTCCCCTAGACCCTGTCAATTTTCTTGTCTACGTTCTAGATCGTATCGAGGAAGAAAGCTCGACGATCCTAGACTTCAATGTGCCCAAAAAATTGTACCCGTGCGAATTCTCGTTGCTAGTCCCGGTCCCGAACGATATCGAGGAAGAAAGCTCGGCAACCTTGGCCTTCGATGGATCCGGCGGAATGCATGCGAACGTATATCCGTTCCCGGAGCCCCGGATGCGAACCGATCCGCAGCTAGTTCCCCTCGAGCAACGCGTACCACGTATTTACGGATCAGCGAGAGGGAGTCCTCTCTTTCTGGTAGGACAACCCTTCGAACCGGCTTCGCACGGCGTTTTCTGACACCGATCCAGTAACTGACCTTCTCAACGCAACCGGTTTGCCAGCCCGGCCCTTCTCCTCGCGCTCGCCGGACACCGTTCACTCGACCATTCTCAAAACCGACTACCAAAGGTACGAGTCTCTGCGATAAGTTCAAACTCACCGATTGCTCCGCAAGATTCGACGGCTGCGATCGCTTAGGAAACTCTGAACTGTTTTTATTTTTGATAGAGTGCAGTTTCTAGGACGACTTCTGGACGCTGCAAGCTCTTCGATGGATGAACAGCTTCTCTCAAACTCTTGGAAAGATGCGAGCACTATGATTCCGAACGTTCTAAAGTTCTCAACGGGTGCAAAGTCTCCGAATATGCTCGTTTCGCAAGAGTCCAACTTCGGAATAGTCCAAACTCTTCGAGAAGCACAAAGTCTCCGGAAACTACGAGCTTCTCGAAAGCTGCGAATTCTTCGAACGGTCCAAGGTTTGGCTATGCCTCAAACTGGTCAGAATTCTTCAGAATCCACGCGCTCCAAACTTCCAAAGGTTCAAACGGCGCCTCAAACTCTTGTTAGACGTATTCAAACGACTCAAACGTCTCAAAAGTTTTCGCAAACTCTTCGGTTTTCAGCTCCAACTGGTCCGAGCTCTTCACAATCCACGCGCTCCAAACTTTCAAAGCTTCAAACGCCCCAAACTCTTGTTAGACTTCTCCAAACGAGTCAAACGTCTCAAAAGTTTTCGCAAACTCTTCGGTCTTCGGCTCCAACCGGAAGCCTCGAGTTCCTCAAACTCTCTCAGCTGTCAACCGAATCAGTTCGCTCCTTCTTCAAACTCAACCCTTTGCTCCACACTCTAATCGTCCCACGCGTCAACTTCCCCAAAAACCTACGGACACAGTTCGCAGATCAGAATCCTCGAAGCATCCGCGCGTTTCCTTCGAATTTTTGGAATTCTCCTTCGCTTTGACGTCTTCAAAGTCTGCAAACTTTTCACCACCTTCGAAATAATCACGGAACACGTTTTTCCCAGGTGTCTGAGAGTCTCGGATCGTTTCAGGATCCCGAAAGTCTGTGGTCGTTCGGTTCGAAGGTGTTTGGGAGCGTTGCCAGGGATCGCGGCACCTTTGCCAAACGGTTCGCGACACGATGTCGTTCGCGAATCGCGCGAAACGGCGCGAGCTCGCGTCGAACACGAAAAATCACGAGGAACTGACACGAACCCGAAGCGCGCGGCGTCTCGGCGAAGACTGAGACCGAGGTGACCGGCCGCGAGCTGAGAGCCGAGAGTCGACGTCGTCGATCCAAACCGTTGCCGAGTGAATGACGCCACGCGCGCACGGATCCTCTTCGATCTCTCTCGCTCTCGTTGCTTCGTTTCTTTGTCTCCTCTTTCTCTCTCTCTCTCTCAGTCCTTCTTTCTATTCGATCGTCGACGTGGACGAGGCCCGCGAGTCAATAGGACTTTCGTCAATTAGACGGAGAACCGCGGATAACGGAATGTAACGCGACATCGACGAGCTCCGATTACCCGGATCGTGTCGTTCGCGTGAATCGCTGCCGAGACCCGAGTGAACCCGATAACCTTCGAAACTTGGTCGAACCACTCGAATTGCCGCCATCGCGGGTTCCTAGCATCGTCCAACGAAGTCGTTTCGAACGCTCGGGGAACTACAGGCTAAACGCTACGCCGTTATCCCCACTCCTCGAGAATTTTACGTCTATGTACGATGAGCGCAGACTTTATCGCGGCTGCAATTCGAAACGATAGTGAGATAAAAATAATTGGAGATTATCGGTGTAATATAAATATACAATGACTCGGTGCAAATGATAAAAGTTTATAAATTGTTTTAACTGAATTACTGCAGGATAACTGCCACAGAATCCATTTCCCATTATCGCAGGGTGTTCCCCTACCGAGGGACCTTGAATTTTGTGTTTGTACACGATAAGTGCTACATTTCGGACCGAGGCCGGTGGCATTGAACACTTTAACTGCTAGAACAACAACCTCAAAAATTCCACAAAATCAAAGTAATTTATTTCATGAAACAACAATTTAAAATTTAAAATGTACGACACATAGTTATCCTTTGGCCTTCTCGTATTCTCCAGATTTCAACTAAATGTAGTGCAACGATTATATTAATGTACAAATTTATTTTAAAAAATGGACAAATTGCTCTGTCACCCATATGTCGATGACATGGCAGTCAAATGATAATTTTTACTTGTTTTCTTATTTTTCTACTGTTTTACAGCCTCGTTATAAATTGCCCGATTTATTAGGGTTCGGGAAAAGGTTTGAGATCAATATCGAAGTATAATTATTTTTGGGGAATTTGTATCTTTTCGTTTTAGCAACGAAATCTTCTCGGACGACCATTTTATTACTTTTCTCAGTTTCTCTTTTATTTGTACACATGTTCCAAGTTCTCTTTTACTTAGTACAAACATCGATTAGCACGTATGCTAGTACATACGGTCCAACATGATTGCACAGCAATGCGAATGGATTCTCCACAGGACTTTATCGTGTACACAAGTGTTTCTACAATTCGTTCGACAACATAGCTAAGCAAACAAGTTCTGCTAACTATTCCGAACTTACAAAACGGTAATTAAAGGAGTTAATTAAAGATGTTAATTAATGGAGTTACTTAATGAGTTTACAATATTGTTATTAATTTTCTATCGAGTAACATTGATTGTTTTACGTCTTAGAATGACGCATACCTCTTTTGGCAACAGTTGCAAGATTCTAGCAAACTTCAGTCGCCAAAGAAAGGCTAGCTAATATTAGAAAATTGAGTTAAATATATTGCAGTTAATTCTCTATCGGGCAACATCGATTGTTTTATGTTTCACAATGATATAGTACTCCTTTGAACGCAAGATTCGCTAGAGCCACGAATTACAGTTACGAAATCACCTCGTTTGGCAACAGTTGCGAGTTTCTGCTAAATTTCGGTCGCAAAAAGATAGCTAATATTAGAAAACGGAGCTGAACGTATTGCAATTAATTCCCTATCGAGTAACATCGATTGTTTTATATTTTACAACCACGTATTAATGTACAAATTTATTTTTAAACTTGACCAAATAATTCTGTCACCCATATATGGGTGACATGGCAGTCAAAGTGTTAAACAACGCAACGGTGTCGGAATTTCACTCGCACAATGCGAAGCAAACGTTCTGGAATAGAAATTGCTTCGAGCACGAAGGATTGACATTAAAAAAACAATGGAGTCGGCCATGTTGCAATGCAATTCTCGGTCGAGTTGCATGAATTTTTTCGGATCTTGCGGTGGCAGGAAAAATCGCTGTTCAAGTGGTTTGGTGGCAACCACGCGAGGGCGCCGAATATCCGATTTTTGCGGGCGGATTCAGCGGAAAGCGAGCTCAGGCTACCGAGACGCCTGATATCTTCGGTCTGGTGGATTTCATTGCATTGTTTCCCCTGCAGGATATATTCAAATGAGTGAGGCGACAAAACGAAAGTATGAGCATGCCCCAAAGCTGCGTCCCGATAATGATCGTGGCATCCGGTCGAACGAAATGCGACTCTTTGGTGCGGTTTTCTGTGACGCGAGGATCGATTGTTCGGCAGGTGTGCGTCGTATCGCAAAGATACGGTGCGTGTCGCATCGGGGCACAAGCGTTGCATCGGCCGTGCCAATTTTCCACGAGTGCAACGTCACTCGAACAGAATTCTCGATGCGATGTTTCCAAAGGCTTCGAACGTTCCGGATATCCCATGCCCTTTGACGGGACGCGATTCAAACGATCTGCAAGCTTCAGAGTCCGACCGTTTGCAAACGACTAAAATAATGCGCGTTCTCCTTCGTTCGATTTTCGCATTCTTCGATTCGTCGGGGCAACCGATAGCGGAGCTAAACGGGACACAAGATAAACATTGCTCCAGTATATTGGGTTGGCCGAAAAGTTCCGAGTTTGACGGAAGATTGAAACGCAATGCATTTAAGTTTTGGTATATGTTCATTAAAAATAAAAATAGCGAAATTTCTGAATCTTATCTCGAAATTCTTGTAACTTCCGCGTAACCTTCTCGAATTATTCGTTATCATAAATTCATCAAGTTTAGGCTCGAATCAAGCACGAAAGTTCCATAAAAATGAGTGACATTATTTGACGAAATAAAAATTGATCAACAATTAAATGGGAGAGAAATGGCAACAGAGAAATCTGTCGGAATGAAAAATCTGGGGGCGATCGTTGGACCCGGCGCTGTCAGGTTTCGCGACAAGCGGTGTCCGATAGCGACGGTCACCGTTGACCCGGTGTCGATCACCGTGCGCGAAATATATCGAAACAAGGATCGAGACGAGACCGTGAACGTGTCGCGTGCTATCGAAAATCGCATTCGGCGAAACCGCGGCGTAACATGTTGATGCGCGGCAACCGCAAACTGATATCGAACGTGCGGATAACCGGGTGCACGGGTTGCGCGAATTTCCGCTGCCGTTCGCGACCCGTCGCGACGGTATTTATAGCAATAACCTGTTCTATATCTATATTTTCGGCGAGCGAGGGGATTCGGTCAATGGTGCAAATCGTTTAACGAGTCGAACGCGCGCGACCGTTCGCGCGACAAACTAAATTTACTGGCCTGCGTTGCGCTCGCGCGCGAATCAGACGGCGCTACCAACGCCCGTGTTCGATCGATCGATCCGATCTAACCGGACAGAAACGCCTTTCGAAATCGCGAACCTAAATCCGGTATGGTTTCGTAGGCGAGTCTCGATTTTTCTGGTTAAATATTACCAACGGTGGTGAGCACGGTGGGTGTTAACGGTAGAACCACCGAACCAGTCAAAATGACCTGATTTTTTCGTCTACAATTAGTGAAGTTATAAAAACATTATCGCGAGAAAGTTTCGAGTGAATTTATTCATTGAAATAGACATTAGATTGGGATTCTTTAAAATTCGAAAATAGCAATGCGAAACCTTTGGCAAACACCTTTTGCAAATAATACATTTTAATTGGGACAATCTTGGTAATTTAAACTTTGGTTTATTTAGGTAATCTGGCACCTGAAATAATTGGATTTTTCTTCCTTGATTTATGTAGATACTCAGGAATAAGAAGGCAGAGCCTTTCGCGTAAAATAGCGGTAACAAAAATGTCTAAGCTGTGACTGCGAAACTCCCTGATTGCGAAAAATGTGTAAAAATTCTTTGCAAGAGAAAATCGGTGACAATTCTACGCTGCTCGAGGGAACATCGACACCGACCCAAGTAACTTTGCAAATTCATTCGCTATCGAGTAATTCGCGACGATTAAGCTCGCGTACTAGACGCAACAAGTTGTACTTTCGAACATCTATTTACTTACAATTCATTAAGAATCATTACCATTGCCAATTATTCGGTAACGAAGTTATCGAGTTAGGAACTAACCAGATCTTGCCCTGTGGTTCGATTAACTTCAGAAACGAACAAATTGATAATGCGAATTGCAACTGATTTAAAGCGTTGAGAATGTGTACAGGGAATCAAAGAAGTCGACTCACAATAGTATCGATCCTCGCGTTCTTCTCAGGCCCGCGATCGAATCTCGGGAAGGTTTTTTCCGCGTAATTATGCTTCTCGTCTAATTAACCCGGGCAAAACGGCCGTGTTTATCTTTCGTAGAGATTCGCACGCACCCTCGTTCTCACGATGATGTCAACGCGTACGCCTGGTTCGCATTCGCTCGTGATTTCTTCGAGCGTGTATGCACGGGGTGTCCCGTAAAGCTCAAACCAATTCGAAATGGAAGACTCCCGGCGCGATTTCGGGCAACAATTTCCTTTGCCATTTCGCGATTCGATGCTTCGTTCCCGAGTTATTTACGAAAACACCACGGGCCAATCGGAGCGCGGCGAGGGTTGGCTTAAGGGCGCCTGACGCCCACTTTTGGGGAAAAATGGCGGCTTGTCTTGAATCGATACACTGCCCGACCGATACTATGATTTCAACGATGTCCGTGCAATTTTGGGAAGCTTGAGAACTGAGTGTTTGCGAATCGAGTGCTTGTGATTAGATTGCTTGCGAATCGATTGCTTGTGAATCGATTGCAAGTGAATTGAAAACGCTTGAGAATTGGATGCGTGCAATTTTGGAGAGCTCGATAACAGAGAATACTTGGGAGTTTGCAATTTTGGAGAGCTCGATAATAGAGTGCTTGAGATTGGACGCGTGCGATTTGAGAGCGTTTGAAAATTGGATGCGTGCAATTCTGGAACGCTTGGGATTCGTGCGCGTGCAATTTTAGAACGCTTGCACGTTTAGGGTGTTTAAGTATCGAATGCGTGTAGTTTTAGAGACCTTAGAAATTAAGCGCATACAATTTGAGAACGCTTAAAAATGTGATGCCTTCAAATCTTACAGCGTCTCCTATCCCAGCCGCCATTTTCCTCGATACTAGGCGTCACCCCTTGGCGCCTTCCGATTGGTCCGTGTATTTCTGTAATAACTCAAAAACGCATCGCCAAGTTGCGAGCTGGCGAAGGAAAATGTTACCGAGATTCCCCTCAGAAACGATAAATTTCTTTGAACTTTACGGGACACCTTGTACAATAAATTGACGAGGTGTTAGGAACGAGAAGGAGGAGGAAGAAGAGAGTGTTGTCTGCCCAGTGGCAGTGGCCTCGACCGTGAGATGCATGGGAGGCCAACAAAGACAATAGAATCTGGCATCCGTTGAGTCACTATACTTCGAACATGCTGCTGGCACCAGTTATACTTCCGCTCTTGTTTGATAAAGAGGAATTTTCGGTCGGAGTAATACCTTGTGCCAGGTGACGGTCGTTTTGACATTGTCTGGCGACGATTGGGTCACTGGTGACCCGACAGAACGTATCCACAACCGAAGTACAGACAATTAATTAATTAATTCAAATCTCAAGCGCTTTAAAAATGTATTCACCCAAATTCTCAAGCATTCTCTATTATCGAGCTCACAAAAATTGCAAACTCCCAATTGTCAATTTTTCTCTATTATCGTACGCTCCAAAATTGCACGCATCCAATTCTCAAACGCTCCAAAATTGCACGCATCCAATTCCCAAGCGTTCTCAAATTATATGCCTCCGTTTCCAAGGCGTTCAAAAATTGCACGCATCCAATTCTCAAGCGTTCTGAAATTGCGGGTACCAAATTTTCCAGCGCTTCAAAATGGCACGTATTTAATTCTCAATCTCTCCAAAAT